>VMDO01007519.1:28223-90842 GCA_007922755.1 Pedetes capensis | reverse complement strand
AAAAAAAAAAAAAAAAAAAAAAAAAAAAAAAAAAAAAAAAAAAAAAAAAAAAGAAAAGAAAGGAGAAAAACAAGAATGAATAAGTCAACAGGACAGAATCCTAGGCAGGAAGAATGTGTTCAGTGGAAGCTATCCTGCCTTGTTGCTTTATTTTTTAGTGAGAAGTGCCACTGATTATAGTGGCTCCTAGACCAGGTGTTTTGCTATAGTACAGAGCATGCGTTATTTAGGGCCTAGTTTCAAGACTTACCCTTTTCTAGAATTCCTTCCTCAATTATGCCAAACTAAATTTCTCAAAAATCTTTCAGCTTTTAAAATTTTTATTTATTTTTATTTTTTCCATACTGGAGAAATGAACCAAGTCACACATGCCAAATTAAAATTCTCATAAAGCTTTCATTCAGCTTTTTAAATTTTAAATTGTATTTTGTATTGGCTTTTTGTTTTGCTTTGTTTCGTTTATAGCAGTACTCAGGGGTTGCACCCAGGGCTTCATGCATACTAGGCAAGTGTTCCACCACTGATATTATTTTATTTGACTTTATTTTATTTTATTTATTTTTTGCAGTACAAAGGGGGGTTGAACCCAGAGCTCTGTGCTTGCTGGGTTAGTGCTCTACCACTGGGCCACATCCCCAGTCCTACTCTTGTTTTAGATTTTGAGACAAGTTCTTGCTAAGTTGTGTATATTGCCTCTGCCCTCAAACCTGTGATCCTTCTGCCTCAGCCTCCCTAGTTACTGTGATTAAAGGGATGCACTAAGTTTTGGCTTTTTTTTTTTTTTTTTTTTGCAGTGCTAGGGATCAAACACAGGGCCTTGAACATGCTAGGCAAGTACTCTAAGCTATCTCCTCACCCCTCCATGTTTTTTGTTTGTTTGTTTGTTTTGTTTTGTTTTTTGAGACAGTCTCATTACGAAGCACAGGATGAGATCCAACTCAAGACCTTCCTGCCTCAGCTTCCTGAGTGCTGGTATTATAGGCATGCACTACCATGTCCAGCCTGCCTAGCTATTTTTTTTTTAATTTATTTAAATGGGAATCTATCTTGTATAAAATTTATGTGTACAGTTTAAAAACTGGTGCGGCAGAGCTGCACGTGCTGGTCAGTGGTAGCATGCTTTCCTAGTATGAATGAGGCCCTAGGTTTCATCCCCACCAGTACACACACACACACACACACACACACACACACACACACACCACCAACAACAAAAACCAATACAGTGAGCACCACAATCACCACCGAAGTTAAAAGAACACTGCCAATACCTTCCAGGCCCCTTGTTTGCCCCAGCCCCAGGACACGCCCTCCTCTCCAAGGAGCCATCATAATGACTTCATGAAAACTTTCTCCTAACTATTCTTTCACTTACCACTTCTGAAAGTACTCCTAAGCAATACATAAATTTTCCCTCGGTTTTGACCTTTATATAATTAATTTGATGGCATGTATTCTATGGCTAATATTTACCAAATTTAATTGTTTTGGAATTTTTCTAACATACAAAAAAATCTAATAGTATAACAAAGCCCTATTATTCATCATATATATTCATCATATATTTGAACGATTATCACTACTTTTGCCATTCTATTCATCTGTATTGTTTTAAAAATATCATTCCCCATTTCTGTATCCATTATTAATTTATTTTACTGCTAAATACCATACCATTATATATAAAAATACCACTTTCTCATATCACGTTAGACATAATGAGGCTTTTAGATATAATGATTTGTATGTATGACTCAGAGTTGTTGTTTGGTGCCATCAAGTTGGGTCCAACTCATAGTGACCCTGTGTGCAACAGAATGAAACACTCCCTGACACTGTGCCATGCCCAGCACTATGTCAGTGCTTCTCTGCTATTCATAGGGTTTTCAATGGCCAATTGTTTTGGAAGTGGGCTGCCAGGACCTTCTCCCATTTTTGCGGTGCTGGGGATCAAACCAAGTGCCTCAGAGAGTACAGAGCAGCGCTCTACCAACTGAGCTAAACCCCAGCCCCAATGTTTCATAGTATACATATTCAAAGTTCCTCTGTGAAACATAAACATAGATATACGTACACACATTAACCTAGGGACAGAATTAATGCCTGTTAGGTACATGCATGTGTACATGTACACAAGTGGCAACAGAACTGATGCTTCTTAGAATGCACAAATGGTCAACCTTAATAAGTATGTTGACCCTCTTTATACTTGGGTTTCACATGCATGGATCCAATCAACTGCATTGTGAAAATATCTGGGAAAAAATAACTGTTTCTTTACTGAACATGTACAGACCTTTTTCTTGTCATTCCCTAAATAATAAAAATTTAACAACTATTTACATAGCATTTGCACTGTATTAGGTTTTTTAAGTAATCAAGGGATGGTTTAAAGTATGTAGGAGGATATGCATAGGTTATATACAAATATTATACCATTTTATACAAAGAACTTGAGCATCTTCCAATTTTTGTATCCACGAGTGGTACAGTAGGGGAGAGGTTGTCCTGAAACCAATCTCCTGTGGGTACCGAGGATTGGCTTATATGAAGAGGTGGTTATACCATTTTAATCTACACCAATAATAGTATATGAGTTCCTGTGATACCACTTCTTTTCTAAGACTTCTTGTCAGACTCTTGTAATTTTTATAATGTATTAGGTATGGTCTTATGCTTCTGGCTATAATAGAGTAACTATATCAGTCTGAAGTTTAAGGCTTCAGAGCAGCTGAAGCAGTGTAATCTAACAACACTAGGGAAGAAGGCGTTATGCTAGGGAGGAGGGGGCAGTAAGTGGAAGTGAGGGTCAGACCTGTGAATGAATCCTTGAGCAGAGGCTGAGCTACATATGTGCATGACAAGACCAGAGACATACCCCCAACTGGCTGCTATGGGGCTGAGCTGAAGAGATGCGTGGAAGGTCCCACAGTGCTGGGAGGATGGTGAGTATGCAGGCCCAGCTGAGCATGGAGACCCCTTGCAAGCCACTCATTAAAACCCTGGGCATTCAGCTGGGCTTTGCCTTTGAAATTAAGCCATATTTAGAATAAGGAGCCTGCAGCCATACCACTGTGGCGTCCAATCCCACCAGATCTCAGAAGCTAAGCAGGGTTGAGCCTGAGAGACCGCCTGGGAACACCAGGTGCTGTAGGCTTGGGAGACAGACCTGGCAACCCACTCCCAGAAAAACAATCAGCCATTGAAAACCCTATGAATAGCAGAGAAGAACCGACAATAGTGTTTCTCCTGTTGTACGTAAGGTCGCTATGAGTTGGACACCCACTCGATGGCACCTAACAACAACAACAACAGCAACATAGAATAAGGTTCATATACTAGAGTATGCATGTCTGACTTGTGGCCCAGGACAGCTAGAAATGTGGCCCCACAAAATCTTTCAACATCATGATTTTCTAGCATTTATTTTCTTAGTGATCCCATGTATAGTTTCAATTTTGAAGTTTCAAAGCCATGTTGTTGTTGTTGTTGTTGTTAGGTGGCGTTGAGTCGGTATCCGACTCATAGCGACCCTCATAGGGTTTTCAATGGCTGACTGTTTTGGGATTGCCTTGGGAGTGGATTGCCAGGTCCTTCTCCCATTTCTGTGGTGCTGGGAATTGAACTCGGGACCTCAGAAACTGCAGGGCAGCGCTCTACCCACTGAGCTAAATCCCAGCCCATTACATATATATATATATATATATATATATATATATATAATACAAATTTAGATGCCACAAACTGACCATCACAAAATTTACTTGAGACTGCACTAAGTGTGACCATTTCCATTGAACCAGACATTGATATGTAAGTTTTACTAAAACAAGATCAAATATCCCACTGGTCTTAACGTTGCTCTCATTTCTTTAAACATTATAACAAAAATATAGAAAAGGAAATATTATGTATATATACTAACTATATTATATAATTTATGTACAGCCCAAGACAACTCCTCTTTACTCCATGCAGCCCAGGTTAGCCAAAAGGTTGGACACTACTGTCCGAAAGTAAGACCTACACTAGATGTCTTAGCAAATCTAACACAAAAGTTGATCCAGAGGAGACAGAGTTTGGAGGTGAAGTTGTGTCAAGTTTGAGAGGCTTTCCACAGATCTGACTTCATGAAGAATAGAATCAAGCCTACATAATTCCAAGCTGATCATTCAACCAAACAACAAAAACTCAACTTTCTTCAGAGGAAGATGATATAATCTCTACTACATACTACTACAATTTCCAGATTAAAAAATTTTAAACTACTAGATGTGAAAAAAAAGAGGAAACTAACATACTGTCATGAGGCAGAGGAAAAAAGCAGTTAATAGAAACTATCCCCAAATCTTTCAAATATCCTGCAGCCCTAGCACTGTGGCATCAGATCCTGTGAGATCTCAGAAGCTAAACTGGGTCTGGCCTGGTTAGTACTTGAATGGGAGACAGCCTGGGAACACCAGATACTGTACGCTTGGGAGAATGACCCAGCAATCCACTCCCAAAAATCAATCCGCCATTGAAAACCCTATGAATAGCGGAGAAGCACTGACAAAGTGTTTCACCTGTTGTATGTAGGGTTGCTATGAATCTGATACTGACTTGATGGCACCTAACAACAACAAATATATATATCATGTATTTATTTATATATATACAATATATATATTATATATATTGTTGTTGTTAGGTGCCATCGAGTTGGTATCCGACTCATAGTGACCCTCATAGGGTTTTCAATTGCTGACTGTTTTGGGATTGCCTTGGGAGTGGATTGCCAGGTCCTTCTCCCATTTTTGCGGTGCTGGGAATTGAAGTTGGGACCTCAGAGACTGCAGCACAGTGCTCTACCAACTGAGCTAAATCCCAGCCCATTACACACACACACACAAACACACACACACATACACATATAAATTTTTTTGACACAGAGTCTCACTTATGTAGCACTGGTTGGCCTCAAACTCATGATCCTCCTGCCTTAGCCTCCCCAGCACTGGGACATAGGCATGCACCATCACACTCACCTCAAATGTTGGATTTTTAAGACAAGAACTTCAAGGCAACTTGACAAAAAAATCAAACTATTTGTTCAAGAATTCCAGTTAGCCCCAAATTAAATATATCCAAAGAAAATCACACCAACACACACTATAGCAGAACTACCTGGGATTTAGCTCAGTTGGTAGAGCACCACTCTACAGTCTCTGATGTCCTGGGTTTGATTCCCAGCACCGTAAAAATGGGAGAAGGACGTGGCAATTCCCTCCCCAAACAATCCCGACACAATCAGCCATTGAAAACCCTATGAGGATCGCTATGAGTTGGACACAACTCGACGGCACCTAACAACAACAACTAAAAACGAATGTTCATGAAGTAGAAATCTTAGAAGCAGTCAGAGGGAGGGAAAAGATGTATTACATAAGAGGGAGTAATACACATAATGTGTGACTTCTCATTAGGAACAGTAAAGGCCAGAAACAAAAAAATATCATCTTTCAAAAGACAAAAGGAAAACCTGCCAATCCACACTGTACATCCAGTGAAGATTCACTCAAAAGCTAAGGTGAAATAAACACATTATCAGGTAAATGAAAGTAGACATGATTGTTGGCATGAGACTACTACTACAAGAAATGCTAAAAAATACTCTTTAAGTTGAAAGGAAAATGAAATCAGATAGAAACTAAAGTTATAAACTGGGTGTGGTGGTGTGGACCTGTAATCCTAGGGGAGGCTAAGGTAGGAGGATCGCAAGTTCAAGGCCAGAGGCAGTCTGTGTAATTTAGCAAGACCCTGTCTCAAGACAGAAGAATAAAAATGGCTGGGAGTGCAGCTCAGGGTAGAGCTCTTGCAAAGGATGTGTGAGGCCCTAGGTTCAACCCAAAAGTACCGCAGATAAAACAACAACAACAACAACAAAAAAAAAAAACAAAAAAAAAACACAAGTTATAGAAAGGTCCATAAGTGAGCCAGTTGTGGTAGTCTATGCCTATAATCCCAGCACTCTGAATGTTAAGGCATGAGAATTAATGCAAATTTGAGGCCAGCCTGGTCTACACAGCAAGTTCCAAGCCAGCCTAGGCCATGAAGTGAAACCCTGTCTCAAAAAAGAAAAGGAGAAAAAAGAAGAAAAAAGATGAAGGAAAAGGCCTGTGTAAAAGGAAGAAATGTTTACTAATGAATGACACCCCTACGTGTCTGTCGGCTTGTTGTGCCGTGGGTGCTTACACGTTGCTGTGATGCTGAAAACTATGCCACCGGGATTTCAGCCAGCAGGGACAGGTTTCAGTTGAGCCTCCAGACTAAGATGGACTAGGGAGAAGAACCTGGCAGCCCATTCCCTAAACAATTGTTATTTGTTGTTAGGCGTCATCAGTTTAGGTCCAACTCAAAGCGACCCTATGTACAATAGAACCAAACAGTACCAAACAGTGTACCGTGCCCAGCACAACATCAGTGAAAGCCCCTGGGACCGCCTTTTGCTAATGTGGCACGACTCAAAATGAGAAGAAACAGTAGTTGCAGCAATGGCTCAAACATAAAAAGATCACGTGTACGGCACAATGTTGGGCAGTGTTTCATCCGGCTCTATTTAAGGTCACTGAGTCAGATCTGACTCCAGGGCACCGAACCATGAATGACATAGGTGGCTACCTTAAGGAGCTACAAAAACCGAGCTAATTAAACTCATAGTAAAAGCAATACAGAAAGGAAAACAATGAAAATATAAACACTATTGTGGTATGAAACACTTCTCCTGGGGTATGAATTCACATCTCCCTGACTAATAACAAGGTTAAGTATTTTTTTAACTTTCCTATTAGCCATTAGAATACCTCTTTTGCAAAGCCCCATGCAAATCTTTTGCTCATTTTTTTAACTTTTGTTAATAATTTTTAGTGTACAACTTAATAGGTTTTATTATGACACTTCCATATACATGTATCATTGTACACTGCTCATGTTCACCTCTCCCATTACCTTCTCATGACCACCTTCCCTCCATCTTATCACCTTCCTCCTCACAAAATGTCCCCTTTTGCTTTCATGTCTTATATGTATGTGGTATGTAGTTGTTAGTTGTTGTTAGGTGCCATAGCAACCCTATGTAAAACAAAAAGAAGCACTACTCAACACTGTGCCATGCACATAATCTTATGTTTGAGGCCATTGTTACAGCCACTACGTTTCTTCTCATTTGGAGTCATGCCACATCAGCAAAATGAGGTCCCACGGGCTTTACTTTGTTCTCATCATTAAATTCAATTCTACTTTAAGGAGGTGACTCTTCCCCAGTTGTCCCTTGAATGCCTTCTCTCCTGGGGTGCTCATTTTCCGGCACTATATTTAACATTGCTTCTCTGTTATTCATAGGGTTTTCAATGGCTAATTGTTTCAGGAGTGGGCTGCTAGGTCCTTCTCCCTAGTCTGCCTTACTCTAGCAGCTCAGCTGAAACCTGTCTACCCTGCTGGTATCTGAAATACCGGCAGCATAGCTTTCAGCATCACAGCAACATCCAAGCCCTCACAGCACAAGCTGACAGACACACGGCAGATGTATGATATATATGTTGTTGTTGTTGAGGTGCTGTTGAGTCAGGTCCAACTCACAGCGACCCTATGTACCAAAAGAACAAAATACTCCCTGATTCTGTGCCAGGCACCAGATCTTATTTATGTTTAAGCCCATTGTTACAGAGACTGTGTTAATCCATCTGCTTGAGGGTTTTCATTCTTTTCGTTTACATGCTACTCTCCCAAACATGATGTCTTTCTCCAAGGATTGGTCCTTCCTAACAACACATCCAAGATACGTAAGACACAGTTTAGTCAACCTTGTATCAGAGGAGCACTCTGGTTGCATTTCCTCTAGGACAGATTTGTTGGTTCTTTTGGCAGTCCATGGTATATTCAATATGCATCTCCAGCACCATAATTCAAAAGCATCAATTCTTCTGTTTCCCTTGTTCAACATCCAGCTTTCACAACCATGTGATGTCACTGAAAATATCATGGCATGAGTCAGGTACACCTTCATCTTCAATCTGACATCTTACTTTCAACACTTTAAAGAGATCTTTTGCCACACTTTTCCCAATGCAATGCATCTTTTGATTTTTTTTTCTTTTTTTTTTTTTTGCAATACTGGAGATTGAACCTAGGGCCTTGCGTGTGCATACTTTGCAAGCGCTGGACCACTGAGCTGCACCCTCAGCACATTTTTTTTACTTTCTGAGACAGGGTCTTGCTAAATTACACAGACTGCCTCTGGTCTCGAACCTGCGATCCTCCTGCCTCCGCCTCCCAAGCCACTGGGATTACAGGCACGCGCCACCTCGCCCGGCTATCTTTTGATTTCTTGACTGCTGCTTCTGTGGGTGTTCACTGTAGAATCAAGTAAAGCAAAATCTTAGACAACCTCAATCTTTTCTCCATTTATCATGAAGTTGCTTGCTTATATACATAGTTGTAAGGATTTCTGTTTTCTTGATGTTGAGGTGCAATCCATACTGAAGGCTATGTTCTTTGACCTTTATCAGTGTTTCAAATCCTCTTCACTGTCAGCAAGCAGAGTTGTATCACCTGCATAATGCAGGTTGTTAATGAGTCTTCCTCCAGTCATGATTTTATTCTTTTTCATCAAGTATAGCTTCTTGGATTATTTGCTCAGCATGGATTTAAGAGGCATGGTAAAAGGACACAGCCCTGACACACACCTTTCTCAATTTTAAACCAGGCAGTGTTTCCTTGTTCTTTTTGAACAACTGCCTCCTGATACAGATTCTTCATGAGTACAACTAAATGCTCTGGTATTCCCATTCTTCTCAGTGTTATCCATAATTTGTTATGATCTACATAGTCAAATGCCTTTTCATAGTCGATAAAATACATACATATCTATCTATAACATATATATATCTCTCCAGGTTTTGCTCTTGAGAGTAAAATGTGACATTTCACCTCCTTTCCCCCTCTCTTTAGTCCCTATTTTCCCTCTACACAGTCCTCTTCTACTTTCATGACCTATATGATAAAATATGCCTGCAGCTGTAGCCCTATGGCATCCGATCCCGTCAGATCTCGGAAGTTATGCACGGTCGGACCTGGTTAGTACTTGGATGGGAGACCGCCTGGGAACACCAGAAGCTGTAGGCTTGGGAGAAGGACCTGGCAACCCCCTCCCAAAAATCAATCTGCCATTGAAAACCCTATGAACAGCAGAGAAGCACTGACAAATTGTGTTTCCCCTGTTGTACAGAGGGTCACTATGAGTCGGATACTGACTCGATGGCACCTAACAACAACTAACATGATAAAATATAGAATAGCTATTGATTTTGCTCAATTTTTAATGAGGTTTTTGTCTTTGCATATTGCAACATAAGAATTCTTTACACATTCCAGATATTTGACTGTATATATGCCAACTATATTCTCCTAATTGGTAAATTCTTAGGTGCCATTGAGTTGGGTCCAACTCACAGTGACCCTCCCAGGGTTTTCAATGGCTGATTTGTTTCAGGATTGCTTCAGGAGTGGACTGCCACATCATTTTCCTGTTTTTGGTGGTGCTGGGGATCAAACTCAGTGCCTCAGACACTGCAGAACAGCACTCTCACAAATGAGCTAAACCCAAGCCCAATTAGTAAATTACCCTTCCACTTTTCCTGTGGGATTCTTTAATGAACATAATTATTTAAATATCAAATTAACCCACAATTTCCTTTATGTTTGTATATTTATGAGGTGAAAAGCCTTCCCTGCCCATTGATCACTGAGATATTTCTTAGAAAACTTTTGTTATTTTATCCTTTATATTTAGTTTTCTAATCCATGTAGAATTGACATAAATGTGGTTTGAGGCACAGATGAAATTTCATTTTTTTCCCATGAGTATCTTATTGATTTAGCACCATTATTACATAGTATCTTCTTCAGATGTTTATGTATCATTAATGACATATATCTAGTGTCTACACTAGATTCTCTATTTTCTCAGATTATTTACGTAAGCTACAACAATAGTTCATTATTTTAATTATCACAACTTTATAAAAGTCTTGATATCCAGTATAGCAAGCTGACCTTACCCTTTTTTCTTTTAAAAGTATGTTCATTACTTTTAGCCTTTTGGACTTCCACATAAATTTTGTAAGCAGCTTCCATGGTAGAAAAGGGGAAGAAGGAAGGAGAGAGAAAAGGAAACGGAAGACTGCCATGAATTTGTAGATCAGAATGTTGAGGTTTAATAGGGCGTGATTACACAGACCTGCAATATCAGAATTCAGGAGGCGGAGACAGGAGGCCTGCAAGACTGAGGCCAGGATGGGATCGCAGACAGATGTTGTTGTTGTTGTTAGGTGCCGTCGAGTCGGTATCTGACTCATAGCGACCCTCATAGGGTTTTCAATGGCTGAGTGCTTCGGGATTGCCTTGGGAGTGGATTGCCAGGCCCTTCTCCCATTTTTGCGGTGCTGGGAATTGAACTCAGGGCCTCAGAGACTGCAGCGCAGCGCTCTACCCACTGAGCTAAATCCCAGCCCCTCAGACAGATACTGTCTTTAAAAACCAAGGGCTGGGGATGTAGGACCATGGTGGATAGCCTGCAGTAGCATGCCTAAAGCCCTGGGTTCAATCCCCAGCCCTGCCAAAATAATAATAATAATAATAATAATAATAATAATAATAATAGTTATAATAAAAGATGCTAGGGTCCAATGTTTTTACAATACTGACTCTTCCATTCCGTAACAGCATCATCTCCACTTAGACTCCTTCAAAACTTTGGAGAAACACATGCACAAGCTTAAAAAACAAAACCCACAAGTACTTCAGTATACCGAGATAGGCGCAGTGAAATGAGCCTGGAAAAGTGGAAATACAGAGGATTGGAAGAATTAAAAAAACATAAAAGTAGTGCAAATGAGGTAACAGGGATATACCCTTGCCAATGTTCTGGGATCATGGTGCCAACCAAGGTGGGAGGTGAGCTAGAGAAGGGTATTTTGAATTGAGAAATAATAAATTCCCTTGGGGTATAACAGGTTTTATTTTTTACTATTAACTTTTTATTTTTATTTATTTCTTGTTTTGTTTCTGAGACAGGCTTATTGTGTAGCCCAGGCTGGTCTTGAACGCACTATGAGACCAGCTAGCCCCGAACTCACATTGATCCTCCTGGTTCAGTCTCCCAAGTGTGTGGATATCCAGGTGTATGCTGCCACACCTGGTGGCAGATTTTTTTTTTTTTCCAGCACATACTTTGCCAGTGTTCTACCACTGGGATGCACCTCCAGCCCATTTCTTGATATTTTGAGTCAGGGTCTCACTAAGTTATGCAGGCTGCCTTTGAATTCAAACTTGTGATCCTCTTGCCTCACCTCAGCCTTCTTAGTCACTGGGATTACAGGCATGAGCATGCTGATTTTTAAAGGGTTCTAGGATAAATATGATGTCCCAGGAAGCAACTAGATACATACACATTTGAAATTCAGGATCAAAATCTGAAAAAAAGAATTGGGTCTAACCAACATAGAGTGATAAATGAAGCTTTGAGTAGATAAAATTTCCTAGGAAGAGCATTAAGAGTAAGAATATAGAGGTATAAAGTCATAGGCCTAGAAATTGCTGGCATTTAAGGATCAAGTCATATAAATCTAATTGGGAAAAGAATGGCTAGAGAAGGAGGGAAGCCAAACTTTTCAAAAGGTTGACAGCTTCAAGTGTATAAGACCACTTTGGATCTAGATAGGTATAAAAATAATTTTTAAAAAAATTTCAAAAAGTTTTTCTGTTCCTTTTTTTTTTTTTTTTTTTTTAATTTTTGGTTTATTGAGATAGGGTCTTGCTATATAGCCCAGATTAGCCTTGAACTCATGATCCTCCTGCTTTAACCTCCCATGAGCTGGGATTATGCATAATGATTTCTTTTCCTCTGCATTGTTAAGTTAGGGGTTTCTAGCTAGGAAGTACCACAAGAAATAGTAAACTGGGTAATTTTTGAGCTTCACAAGCCAAGAGGCCAGCCAGCAAGATGACTGACAAGATGCAAAAGCCCCACTAGCACATTTGTGGGCTGGACATCCAACAGCTACATCTTCTGTTAACAAAGACTTCAATACTAGACCACTGTGTAACACCACTGCACAGACCACTGGAAAGAAAGGCACAGCTGGACCCAAAAAGAAAAACAAACTAAACAGAAACAGCCTCAAATTACACTGTTTTACCTCAAGGAGCAACCACTCTGCTTCTCTGAAAATTAAATAAGTCAGTTTGGCTTGCCGCCTTCTACCACACCCGTTCATTCATTCTAGCTTTGTAGTGTAGTTATAAAATGTCATATAAAAGAATATATAAGGTAGCTATTTGTAAATTATTTATACAACACCGATGTACCAACTACCAAAAACACAACTGTTAGTACATTAGAAACACCTGTGTACTCCACTCCTGTTCAACTCACATACACAATAACCCAAAAAACCCACGTCCTGATTCATGTGATAATTATTCCAGGCTTTTCTTTATGTGACCTATCTATATATGTGTGTGTGTCCCTAAAAAATTTATATCTAATTTGACCTCTTCCAAGCCAGGCATGGTAGCTCATGTCTGTAATTTTAGCAACTTCAGGAGGCAGAAGGGGGAGGATCACAGAGGAAGCCAGAGGAAGCCTGCACACTTAGTGAGACCCTGTCTCAACATAAAATTTTTTTTAAAAAGGGCTGGGGGTGTGGCCCAGTGGTAGAACACTTGCAAAGTGTGTGCAAGGCCCTGGGTTCAACCCCCAAGTGCTGGAAAATAATAATAATAATGATAATAATAATAATAATAATAATAATACCTGCCCCTGAGCTGTATGGAGTCACACTCTGCATATAACCTCACTTCTTTCATGCAGTATTGTTAACTAAGATGGGTTCACAAAATGTTCATGACAATCATTTCTCTTCACTACATATGGTGTCCCACTGATAACTACATGATGAAATATCCAGTCGGGTACTGATGCACTTTTTGGTTACTTCCAATTTGTGACTACAATAAATTATTCTGCCAGATCATTAAATATTGCAACTGATGAATAAATACCTCTAGGTTCCTTTAGGGTAGTGTTGCCCAGTACAAACACAATCCAATCTTAAATTTCCCAGGAAGTACATAAAAATGTTTTTCAATGTAAATTTTTAGTATTTTAACCCAGTACATGTCAGCATGCAATAATTATTAAAATTTGAGGTGTTTTATTACTTTTTGAGGGCTGGGATTTAGCTCACTTGGTAGAGCGCTGCGCTGCAGTCTCTGAGGTCCCAAGTTCAATTCCCAGCACCGCAAAAATGGGAGAAGGACCTGGCAATCCACTCCCAAGGCAATCCTGAAACAGTCAGCCATTGAAAACCCTATGAGGGCCAACTCGACAGCACCTAACAACAACAAATTATTTTTTGAAGTGAATCTTTGCTTAAAGTGCATCTCAAGCCGGGCACAGCGGCGCATGCCTATCATCCCAACAACTCAGGAGGCTGAGGCAGGAGGACTGCAAGTTCAAGATCAGAGGCAGTCTGTGTAATTTAGCGAAACCCTGTCTCAAAAAGTAAAAAAAAAAAAAAAAAAAAAAAAAAAAAAAAAAAAAAAAAAAAAAAAAAAAAAAAAAAAAAAAAAAAAAAAAAAAAAAAAAAAAGGGCTGGCGGTGCAGCTCAGTGGTACAGCCCTTACAAAGCATGCAAGCGTGAGGCCCTGGGTTCAACCCCCAGTACCACAAAAAACAAAAAATAAAGTACATCTCATCTGGGAATGGTGCTGTAATTCCAGCACTTGGGAGACTGTGATGGAAGGATTTTGAGTTCAAGGCCAGCCTGGGCTATTGAAATAATATCTGCAAATAAAATAAAATAAAATAAAATAAAATAAAATAAAAAGGACAAAAAAATAAAGCCCATCTTACTTTGAACTAGACATATTTTAAGGGCTCCCATGGTTAAAGGCTACCATTTTTAAATGATGCACTTAATGAAAACATTCCTGCGTGGAAATAGTGGATGGTAATAGATAGTTTACATTTTTTTTATCCCCAAAGGCAAATTAATGGAGTTCTTTTCCCAAATAGTCCCAAATACATCTTGCTGTTTAACATTTTAACTTTCTTATTGTGGGTTTTATAGAAAATACTTCATTGAAATATTTTCATCTCCAGGAATACTGAACATTATTTCATGCTTTCAAGTACTTGGAATTCCTCTTCTTTTGAATGGTTGTTCATGTCTTATAACCCATTTTCTACTCAATCTTTGTACTGATTTGTGTTTCTTTATGAATTTGTTTTACAAGAACTGTCAAATTATAAAGGGAAACCAATTTTTTAACATTTTGAATATGTATACACTTGTATATATTTTAATGACAAATTATTTGTATTGACTTTCTAAATCTTGTCATCTAAAATTGTGCTTGTGTCTATTAAAAAAACTTTGCAGCTGGGCATGGTGGTACCTGCCTATAATCCCTGTGACTTAGGATGTTGAGGCAGGAGGATTGTTTGAGTTCAAGGCCAGAGGCAGCCTGTGTAACTCAGTGAGAACCTGTCTGAAAATTTTTTAAAAATAAAATTAAAAATGGACTGGGGATACAGCCCAGTAGTAGAGCACTTGCAAAGTATGTGTGAGGTCCTGGGTTAAACACCCAAGTACTACCAAAAAAAAAAAGAAAATAAGAAAAGAAAAGGAGAAGAGAAGAGAGAAAGAAAAAGAAAGAAGGAAAGAAAGAGAAAGAGAGAGGAAGAGAGAGAGAGAGAGCTTTTCTACCCTGAGACCATGAAGATCTTCTGTTATCATTTAACATATGTTTTTTCCCTTCTTTGGGCTAAATCAAAGTGACAGTATCAGCAGAGGCCTACAATATCATTTTTCCCTGAACAATTTTTCCAGCGCCATGTAGGAAAATTTCTCATTGATCTGTAACTGCCTGTCATTTAACAAATGTGTGTACATATGCATAAAATTATGTGCTTTCTATACCATCCTATGTATTTTATACATTTACACTGCAAAAACATGCTGCGTTGCCCTTAGGAATATGATCAGTTTCTTGTCCACTACTCTAAATTTTTAAACCTGCAGCCGTAGCACTGTGGCATCCAATCCCGTCAGATCTCGGAAGCTAAGCAGGATCAGGCCAGGTTAGTACTTGGATGGGAGACCATCTGGGAACACCAGGTGCTGTAGGCTTGAGAGGACTCAGCAACCCACTCCCAAAAATCAGTCTGCCACTGAAAACCATATGAACAGCAGAGAAGCACTGACAATAGTGTTTTGTCTGTTGTACATAGGGTCGCTGTAAGTCAGACACCAACTAGACAACAGCAATTCTAAATTTTATACTTAAGTATCAGGTTCATTAAAAAAAAAATACTGAGATTTAATTGACTTCTAAATCAATTTGGGGAGAATTACCCTCTTCACTACATTGTCTTTCAAAATAGGAACTCTGCTACTTACTTGTTAATGTCTTCACTTGTATCTTTCCATTAAATATTTTAATACATAATAGTGTCCATGCAAGTGTGGTGCATCTACCCAATGGTATGCAGAAAAGCCCTTCAACCTATCAAGGTCCCCTAATCTCTGTAATATGTAATTATGTTATATTACATGACAAAAAGAACTTTGCAGATATAATTAAGATGACTAATAACCTTAAGATAACGAGCTTATTCTGGATTGTCCAGAGAACTTTCTTCAACTGTAGGCAGGAGAGAGGCAAAAGGCGGCAAAAATCAGAGATGGAAAGAGAGGCTTTGCATGCTATTGCTGTTTTAAACACTGAGAATGCAATGTCACCAGGAACATAGGGAGGCCTAAGAAAATGATAGGCTCTAGATAGCCAGAAGAGAAATGGAGTGCCTCAGTCATACATTTAGCCAAAAAGAACTGAATTTTGCTGTATTCCAATCTAACATTTTAAAAAAGGGGAAATTACAAGGACAGTTTGGAGGGTGGGTAATGGGTACGACTTAAACATAGAAATTTCTTAGTAATTATTCACCTAAAATTTATTATCTCTCTTTACTCTTTTATGACCTCTGGTATCCTCTTCATAGACAGTTTAGCTAATGAATGTTGAAAAACCTGCTTGGTTCCTCCTGCATGACACCAGAATGAAAGTGATTCTCAGATATAAGCTGCAGATTCCAACACCTTGATTTAAGCCTGATGAGAGTAGTAATACAGAACCAGCTTAGCTTTCCTGCACTTGTGATCTATGTAAATTTGTTTTGTTTCAACTGGCAAAATTTGTGATAATTTGTTAATGACAGTCATAGAAAACATTTAGGTTCTTCATTATTGTCGTACACTATTAGAAACTCGGGACTTTAAGAGACTGCAGAGCAGTGCTCTACCAGCTGAGCTAAATCCCAGCCCCAGAACAATGCTGTTATAAACCTGGAAATATAAATGTCTCTTCAAGATCCTCCTACCAGTTCTCTTGGATATATACCTAGAATTGGTATGGCTGGATAACATAATATTTCTTTAATTTTTTGAGAAACTGTTATACTATTTTCCACATGGGCCACCCATTTTATACTCCCACCAACAGTGTAGAAGTTTCAGTTTTTCTACCTCCTTATTAACACTTGCCATTTTATTTTATTCAGTAACCATCTGAATGACATAATATGGCATGATTTTGGTTTACCTATATTGAGCAGTAAAGCTAAGGATCTTTTGAGATAGTTTTACACCGTTTTTCATATCCTCTTTAGAGAAATGTCTATGCAACTCTTCTGCCCATTGTTTAAATTGTTATATCTTTGTTGAGTTAAGGTTCTTTATACCCTCAGGATAACTCTTTATCATATGAGTTGCTAATATTTTCTCCCATTCCACAGATTGCCTTTTCACTGCTGATTGTGTAATTTCATAGATGTGTTTTTAATTTTCAGGAATTCCAATTTGTCTACATTTGTAATGTGGTTTTAATGTGATATCCAAGAAGCCATTGTCTAATCCAATGCCATAAAGCCTTTCTTCTAAGACTTTCTTCTACATGCTCTATAATTTTCGGTGTTACATTTAAGTCTTTAATCCAGTTTCAATTTATTTCCAAATATGGTATAAGTTTAAGGGTCCATCTCCATTCTCTTACATGTGGACACACAGTTTTCCCAACTGAATCTGAAGGTTGATTTCAGGGCTCTCTATTTTAGTCCATTGGTCTACATGTCTATCTTTATGGCTGTACCACAATGTTTTGATTACTGTGACTTTATAGTATGTTTTGAAATCAGGAAGCATGAGGCTTCCAACTTTATTCATTTCTGAGAATGCTTTACCTATTCAGGGTCCCATGAGATTCTATATGAATTTTAGGGTAGCTTTTTCTATTTCTGAAAAAAAAAAAATGCTGTTGGGATTCTGATAGGGATTGCACCAAGTCTGTAGATTGCTTTGGGTAGTATTGATAATATTATGCCACCCATGAACATGGATGTGTTTTCCATTTATTTGATGTTTCTGTTTTTGTTGAGACAAGGTTGTCCTCAAATTCTTGGGCTCAAGTGATCCTTGCCATCTCAGCTTCCCAAGTAGCTGGGACCATAGGCAGAGGCTACCGTATTCAACTCCTATTGTTGTTCTATAAAACATCTTTAATAACATATAATTTACATACAGTGGAACTAATTCAAGGGTATAATTCAATCATTTTTCTTGGATTCAGTTCTAACCATTATCATAATTTTCATCACCGCCTAAAGAAACTCAATACCCTTACTGGCAGTCATTCCGCAATTTTTCCTAACAATCCATTACAATCTCCACTCAAGGCAACCACAAATCTACATTCTGTCTGAAGAGATTTCCGTGTTCTGGATGTTTCATATAAATGGACTCATGGAGCACATGGTCCTTTATGACTGGCTTTTTTATGTCTCCATAATGTTTTCATGTTGCATCCCATATCAGAACTTCATTTCTTCTAATTGCCAAATACTCCATGTATGGATATACCACATCCATCAGTTGATGAAAACTTCAGTTCTTTTCACTTTAGAATGCCACAATAAGCATCTGTATACAAGTATTTGTGTGGACATAACATTTTCTTTTCTCTTGTTTAATACAACGTGTAAGAATGGAATTATTAACTGGGAGCCATGGCACGCTCCTGTAATCCCATTGGCTCCAGAGGCAGAGGAGGGAGGATCCCAAATTCGAGACCAGAGGCTGTCTGCGTAACTTAGTGAGACCCTATCTCAAAAAGTTAAAAAAAAAAAAAAAAAAAGGGCTGGGGGCCCAGCTCAGTGGTCTGGTACTTGCAAAGCATGCAGGCGTGAGGCCCTGGGTTCAACCCCCAGTACCACAAACAAAAAAAGAATGGAATTATTGTGTCATGTGGTAACTGCCCACTGTTTTCCAAAGTGGACTCTCCATCTTACATTCCTACAAGTACTCTATGAAGGCTTCAGTTTCTCCAGTTTCTCCACATCCTTACTAACCCTGTCAGTACCTTTTTTTTTTTTTTTTTTTTTAATTATAATCATCCTGGTGGGTATGAGACAGCACCTCAGCATAATTTTGACTTCCGTTCTCCTTGAACAACTTTCAACAGTGTGTACATACATCTTTGGAGGAATGTGTACTTAACTTTTTTGGGGGGGAGGTACTAGTGGATTGAACCCAGGACCTTGCACATACTTTGCAAGGGCTTTACCACTGAACTGCACTCCCAGCCTCTTTTTACCTTTTTTGTTTTAGTTTTTTAATTTTGAGACAGGGTATCACTGAGTTATGCAGGCTGCCTGTGTCCTCAAACATTTGATCCTCCTACATCCACTTCCTGAGTCTATGGGATTACAGGTGTGTGCCATTGCGCCCAGTAAACTCTTTGCCAATTTTTAAAGTGGTTTGTGTGTGTATATGTGTGTGTGTGTGTGTGTGTGTGTCTGTGTGTCTGTCTGTCTGTCTGTGTATTCCAAATACAAATCCTTTACCAGAGGTACGACTTTGTAGTACATTATCCTCATTTGTACTCTTTTTAATAGACCTTTTGTTTTTGGAATTGTTGTATTATAGCAAAATTGAGAAGTACCCAGTATTACTGTACATACCCTATACCAGAATAAGCACTTCCTCCCCTACTATCAACATGCTGTGTCAGAATGATTGACTGGTTACAAGTGATGAATCTATGCTGAGAAACCAAAGTATTATTACCCAAAGTTCACACTTTACATTAAGGTTCACTGTTACTGATATTCAACCCATGAGTTTTGACAAATATTGTAGTATCACACCTAACAGTTCTGTTGCCTTAAAAATCCTCTCTGCTATGCCTACTCATCCCTTCTCGCCCCTAATCTCTGGAAGCCACTGATCTTTTTACTGTTTCCATAATATTCCCTTTTCCAAAATGCCACAGATTTAGAATCACAGTATGTATAGCCTTTTCACACTGGTTTCTTCCACTCAATAACATGATTTACAGCAATCAATAACCGTCCACTGCCCTGATGTACCACAGTTTATTTATCTACTCACCTACTAAAAGGTATCTTTGTTGCTTCCAAGTTTTGGCAGTTGTGGATAAAGGTGCAACAATTATCCCTATACAAGGACTGTGTACATTTCAACTCATTCAAGGTAAATGTGCTTTTAGTTTCATAAGAGTACTTCTAGTTTCCTAAGAAATGTCAAACTCCCTTCCAAAGTCACTGTACTATTTACATTCCTCCCAGCAATGAATGAGCGTTCCTATTCTTCCACATCCTTGCCTACATTTGGTTTTGCCATTATTTAGATTTTGGGTATCCTAATTCCCTTATGTGTTGGTCAGCTTGTTGTGCATAGGGGCTTGCATGTTGCTGTGATGCTGAAAGCTGTGCCACCAGTACCTCAGATACCGGCAGGGCCACCCATGGGGACAGGTTTCAGCTGAGCTTCCAGACTAAGACAGACTAGGCAGAAAGACCCAACAGTCCACCCCTGAAATAACGAGTCATTGAAAACCATCAAATATAGTGCCAAAAATGAACCCCCTAGGCTGTAAGGCATTCAAGGAGCAACTAGGGAAGTGTTATCTCCTCAAAGTCGAGTCAACCTTGATGATGGGAATGGAGTAAAGCCCGTGGGACTTCCTTTTGCTGATGTGGCTGGCGTGATTCAAAATGAGAAGAAACAGTGGCTGCAACACTGGGTTGTACATGGCTTGTGTACATGGTACAGTGTTGGGTAGTGTTTTGTTCTGTTGTACACAGGGTCACTTAGTTGGAATTGACTTGAGGACCCTCAACCAACCACAGGTTATACATTTGATTTACAACTCTCTAATGAAACATAATGAATGGGCTGGGATTTGGCTCAGTTGGTAGAGCGCTGCACTGCAGTCTCTGAGGTCCCAAGTTCAATTCCCAGCACCGCAAAAATGGAAGAAGGACCTGGCAACCCACTCCCAAGGCAATCCCAAAATAGTCAGCCATTGAAAACCCTATGAGGGTTGCTATGAATTGGATACCAACTCCACGGCCCCTAACAACAACAACAACAACAATGGAACATAATGTTGAGCATCTTTTCATATGCCTACTTGCCATCTATTTTCCTTTAATTGTTTTTAAACCAGGCTGTTTTTTCCTTATTATTGAATATTAAGCAGTCTTTGCATATTTTGGATAATAGTCCTTTGTCAGATTCATTTTTGACAAATATTTCCTCCTAGTCTTATGCTTATCTCCTCATTCTCTTGAATGTGTCCATCGAGATAAAGCTTAAGTCTAGATGTTAAATATTTAATTCACAGACTGTACTTTGATGTTGTATCTAATCTAGATACTGTCTTAAGAGTTTTATTGCTTTGTGTTTTACATGTAGGTCAATGATCTACTTTCGTTAACTTCTGTGAAGGGTATATAAGTCTGTCTCTAGATTGTTTTGCATGTGTATGTTCAATTGTTCCAGCACTATTTGTTGAAAGACTATCTTTTCTTCATTGTGTTGCCTTTCCCTGTCGTCAAACACCAGTTGACAGGGGTAGAAGTGCAGCTCAGTTAGGTAGAATGTGCTTGATATGTATGAGGACCTAAGTTACGTTCTCAGCACCACAAAAACAACAACAACAACAAAAAACCCGAAAAGCTTTATAGTTTTTGCTCTTACGTTTAGACATTTAATTCATTTTTACGGTAGTTTTTTTAATAGGATGTGAGGTAGAGAGAGGCCAAACTTCACTCTCTTGCACATGGCTATCCAGTTAACCTAGCACAACTTGTTGAAAAAGGCTGAGATTTAGCTCATATGGTAGAGTACTGCTCTGCACTCTCTGAGGATCAGGATTTGATCCCCAGCACTGCAAAAACAAAACAGGAGAAAGATGTGGCAATCCACTCCCGAAGCAATCCTGAAACAATCAGCCATTGAAAACCCTATAAAAGTTGCACCTAAGAACAAGACAACCTGTTAAAACAAATATTCCTTTCCTATTGAATAGCCTAGGCACTTTTGTTGAAAATCAGCTGGGTTTATTTTTGGACTCTCAATTTTATTCCATTGACATATATCTATCCTTATGCCAGAACTAGTGTCTTTATTAGTAGTAGCATTTTAGTAAGTTTTGAAATGAGAAAATATGAGTCCAGCCAGGCATGATTGTGCATGTCTGTAATCCCAGCAGTGTGAGAGGCAGAAGCAGGAGGATCACAAGTTCCAGGGTGGAGGCAGCCAGTGTAACTTAGTAAGACCCTGTCTCAAGATAAAAAACTTCTTTAAAATGGCTGAGGGAGTAGGCCAGTGGTAGAGCACTTGCAAAGTATGTGTGAGGTCATGGGTTCAACACCCAACAACCAAGTACCGAAAAAAAAAAAAAGAAAGAAAGAAAGAAAAGAAAGAAAGGAAGGAAGGAAGGAAGGAAGGAAGGAAAGAAGGAAGGAAAAGAAAAGGAAAGGAAAGGAACAATATGAGTCCTTCAACTTTGGAGTTTGTTTTTGTTTTTGTTTTTTAAAGATTGTTTTGACAATTCTGGGTCACACGAATTTCCATATGAACTCCACCTTCTCAACTGCTACAAAGAAGCCAGCTGGGATTCCAAGGAGGTTTGTGCTAAATCTATCAGTTGGAATTGGTTGCTTTCTGTAAATCTTATGGTATATATTCTTCCTTTAAATCTTTTGCTTTATCTTTTCGATGGGTTGCATGCAAACAACTGGCTGTACTTACATAAACTCTGACAATCTATTTACTTTAGCTACTTAAAGTTGTTGTTAGGTGCATCGAGTTCAGTGCAACTCATACTGACCCTATGTACAACAGAACAAAACACTCCTCAACACTGTGCCATGCCCGGCACTATGTCTGTGCTTCTCTACTTATTCATAGGTTTTTCAATGGCTGATTGTTTTGTGATAGTTTTGGAAGTGGATTGCCACATCCTTCTGCCACGTTTGTGGCATGGGGGATCAAATCCAGGGCCTCAGAAAGAGTGCTGCTCTGCACCCCAGGCCCAGCTACTTAAATATCTGAGTTTAAGTATACTACCTTAATTTTATACTCTATGCCCCTCTATATGTCCCATCTTTCCTGCCTTTTCCTTTTTTGGAGGAGGGGCCTCACACATAATTCCTAAGTGCTCTACCACTGGGCTGAACCTCCAGTCCATTTTTAAATTTTTATTTTTGAGTTGCTGAGTAATTCACACTGCCTCTGGCCTTGAACTCCTGATCCCTACCTCCACCTCTCAGGTGACTAGGATTATAGGTGAGTGCTACCACACCTGGCATTTCTTGCCTATTCTTATTCCATATATTCCCTCTCTCCTATTTTCAAGGTTATGTCCTCTATTTTTTAAAATGAATATCCTCCAAACTGCAATATGAAAACTTTAATACCGTTAAAATTAGTCAGTGCCGCTTTTCCAGATATAAAAGTATCTGTAGATACGAGGCTTACAGATGTATCATCATGGCATCCAATCCAATCACATCCAGGAAGCTAAGCAGGGTTGAACCTGGTTAGTACTTGGATGAGACACCACCTGGGAACACTAAGTGCTATAGGCTTGGGAGAAGGACCTGGCAGCTCAGTGGCAGCCCACTTCCGAAACAATCAGCCATTGAAAACCCTATGAATAGCAGAGAAACACTGACACAGTGCTGGGCATGGCACAATTTCAGGGAGTGTTTCATCTGTTGTACACAGGGTCATTAGGCGTTGGACCCAACTCAACAGCATCTAACAACAACAACAACAACTTAGATACTAGACAGGCTGAGGTTTGGCTCAGTTGGCAGAGTGCTTCTCTGTATTCTCTGAGGCCCTGGGTTCGATCCCCTGCACTGCAAAAAATGGGAGAAGTACCTGGTAGCCCACTCCCGAAATAATTCTGAAAATAATCAGCCACTGAAAAGCCTATGAGTACCACAGAAGCACTGACAAAGTGCCAAGCATGGCACAGTGTCAGGGAGTGTTTCATTCTGTAGTACATAGGGTCAGCTATGAGTCAGACCCGACACAATGGCACTTAACAACATTTATTGTGTGTTTATTTTAATGCCTGTTCCTAATTATCTGCAAATTGGAGTACATATTTGTTATCTTTTCACTCTGTCCAAGAACTAGCCGTGTCTGGAACATAGTGGGCATTTGGTGAATATACGTTAAATGGCTAATTTCTCTCCCTTTAAGTAGACTCACAGGAAATGTATAAGTCTAGTCAGAAATTACATGTTCAGCACAGAATGAGAACCAAGGGGAATGAATTAAATGATGGCAATGTAGATAAGAATCAGGTCAAAATAAGACATACCTGCAAATATAGCCATTATGCTTAAAATTATACAGCCAAGATTATTTTCAGCTGATTTATATTTAAAGGACAAGGCCAGCACCTGCTTTAATAACTCAATATCTAGCTTTTAACTACACTTTTGTTAAATAAATAAATAACCTACAAATGTTTCTCAAATTGGCTTGAAAGTTCATTACTGGGAACTCTGATAACATCTCCCTACAGAACCAATATACACAGGGGGAGGCTCCTGTGATTAGTGTGTAACATTTAATCTATAATTCATTTATCATTTTAACAAATACGAATTCAGTAGTATTTTGTGCCAGAAACTGTTTTAGCACTGGAAATAGAATCAGTTAAAAAACGAAAAAATCCTCATCTCATGGATCTTTCATGTGCTCAAACAGACAAGAAGACATAAAATGGTAAGGTGGTAACTTATGCAATGGTGAAAAAGAAGGGAAGGTAAAAAGAGTGAGAGAGAACAGAGTACAGTTATAACTTATTAATAAAACTTACTTATATCTCTGTTCCAAAAAAGATTTAAAATAGACACTACTTCTAGAACCTAAACATCACAAATAAAATAACAATGTTTATACAAGGAAAACCTCTGAACCGTAAACTTTATAAAAACACGCTTCCTAGCTGGACATGGTAGCACATGCTTGTAATGGCAGCATTCAAGAGGCTGAAGCAGGAGGATCAACCAAGTTTGAAGACAGGCTGGATGTTATGAGTTCCACGCCAGGCTAGGCTACGCAGTGAGAGACCTGGTCTCATAAAAACAAGAGACAAACAACCTCTCCTGCAAAAAACACCAGAAACGAAAACAAAAAAACACTCCCTCTACAAAAGTGTGTGTGTGTGTGTGTGTGTGTGTGTGTGTTTGTGTGAGAATTCCTTTCCCACAGCAGTAAGACAGGCATAGAACTTCAGGGTCTAAGACATTTGACAAGACATTATAGCTTAAGGAAGGTTCTCCAAAACAACTGTGGCTAGAGAATGTTAGAGACTAAAGCAGGCATGGAAATTCTAGGAAGAAAGAAATGAAGAGCAAGAAGGAAAGCACACTTCTTGTTGACAATACGAAGCCCATGGGCAGACATTCCCCTGGATTCAACCTCTAGCTGGCCAGCTTCTCTTTCTACAAATATAACTATTTCTGACCTAGATCACGCTCCCCTTTGACATATAATCTTATATAATTGTCCCTCGTTATTCTACTTCCAAAGCAAATATTTAACTTTTGGGGATTTTCTGAAAACATTAATGGCAGAAAAAGATGTCTTTTTATCTCTACCTATACCACCAAGTCTGTGGCCACAGCACCAGAGCATCCAATCCCTCCTGATCTCAGAAGCTAAAAAGCAGGATCGGCCTGGTTAGTCCTTGGATGGGAGACCACCTGGTAGTACCAGGTGCTGCAGACTAGGGAGAAGGACCTAGCAACCCATTCCCAAAACAACCAGCCATTGAAAAGCCTATGAATAGCAGAGAAGCACTAACAATAGTGCTGGGAATGGTACAGTGTCGGGGAGTGTTTGATTCTGTTGTACATAGGGTCACTGAGTCGGACCTAACTTGATGGCACCTAACAACAACAACAACATACCACTAAAATTCATATTCAATAAATGCAACTACCTAGTAAACTATTCCACCTCTCTCTTATATTTTATCTTAATAAATAGGATGGGGGCTAGGGTCTTGGGTGAAATGTAGGAGAGAAAAAAGTAGAACAAGGTTTCAAGTACCATGCATAACACCACAGTAATGACTAGACAAGGAGAGACCATCAGCCAGTTTAGTCTTCTATACTTTGCCCCTAACCATCTCTACTACCCTAGAGCATGCACCATAGACTGAAAAAGACAGAAGAGGGCTCTCTGAAGCCACTAGCCCAGATAGCTGGCGTGACGGCCAGGTGAGGAATGATCACATAAATTAAGTCTGCCCAGAAAACTCTCCCTTTTTAATTGCTTCATATGAGAAAAGGCCTTCTTACTATTCTCACCTGAAAAAAGCAAGGATTTTAGTCAGTGAGGGCTAATTTTTTTTTTATAATTATAATATTCATTACACTGTCATTTTAAATTATTCTTCAGATTGTGATTATCAAACATTTCCATTAACTTTTCAAATTAGATATAATTTATTTATATTCAAAATTTCATAAAACAAAGCCTCAAGTTTAAGAAAATAAAGTGGTAACATATAATCAAAACAAACTATCAGCAAAAGATGTTAGCCAGATACTGTTACCTTGATGGCTGTGAGTGTATTTTCATCTTCCATCCACAGATCCTGTTCGTAATAATATAAGCCATCGTTGATAACCTTGGCAAGTTCCGATGTGATTTTTGCCCGAGATGCGTGGTTGCCTGTTCGATCTCCTCCAGGATGTTTTCTCATGTAAGGTGGTGTCTGAGTTACAATCAAAATCTTGTTTAAATCCTGGTCATCAATTTCATAATCTGAATCATTATCAGACCAATCAGTAAATGTGTTTTTTCTTCCTTCTATTTTTTCCATCTCTTCATCAAATAAAAAATCAAGTTCTTCTTGTTCCTGTTCTTCTGGACATAGTTGATTGGATGTCTCTTCAGGTACAGAGAGTGATTCCTGAAGGAAGAAACTGGCATTTTATATACAAACTTTGAATCACTCTTATTTTGGGTGTTTTTTTTAATCTGGTGAGGTGGGGAACTGCACAGCTGAACCCAGGCCCTTGCACATACTAGACAAATGCTCCACCACTCAAATGTACCCTCAGCCCCTTATTTATTTTGAGATAGTGTCTCACTAAATTGTGCAGGTTGCATCTGGCCTAGAGCCTGCAATCCTCCTGCCTTAACCTCCCTAACTGCTGGGATTACAGGTGCATGTACACCTCCACACTCAGGCTACTTTTCTATCACTTTAAAAATAAGTATCATATAAAAGTGTTATAAGTAGGTAATATTAAGCTTGTATGCTCAGTTTAGCAGCCAAATTCTAAAAAAATATTAAGCCGGTATTATTCTAGTCCAGTAAATGGGAAATAATTGCTAAAGACCACGTTAAACATAAGACTAAAGGAAAGGGAGTGGCATGGTGGCCCACACTTGTAATCTCAGCAACTGTCTTTATCTTTCAGCTCCTATTAACTCCAAATACCTACAACAAAACAAACCCTTCCTTTCAGAATTTCTATTCATGTAACTCTATATTCATTCAGTCAGTACATAATGTGAGCCAGGCACTGTTTCAGGCAGAAGATGGCAATAAAATTAACAATGACCCTGCCCTGATGATGCTACCATTCTAGTTAATGCAAGACTGCCCATGATGTTTTTACTAAAAAGAAAATTTGTTAAACTGAATATATTCTTTAAAATACTGAATATATTTTTATAGACTATATGTATGTACATTAAAAAGTCAAAGGGAGTAAATACCGAGGAATTAAAAACGGTTAATCCCCGGCAGACTCTTCTGTCTTTTTACTTTATCTTTTCAACATAATTTTCATATAGCTTATAAAGAAGAGACAAGAGATCTGGGCTTGAAGATGATCTTATTGCATACTTATTTGCAGTAATGATACTAAGTAATGAAAGGAATAAATCCATATCAAGAATGAAAACAAAGCCAGGTGCAGTGGCACATACCCGTAATCCCAGCAACTTCGGAGGCTGAGGAAAGATGTGGCAAGTTCGCAGCCAGAGGCAGCCTGCTTAACTTAGCGAGACTCAAGATGATGGCAAGTTCGAGGCCAGAGGCAGCCTGCTTAACTTAGTGAGACTCTGTCTTGAGATAAAATATTAAAAGGGGGATGGGGTGCAACTAAGTGGTAGAGTGCTTGCAAAGTATGCATGGGCCCTGGGTTCAGCTCCCAAAGTAGAGCAAAAAAAAAGTAAATGTGATTATATTGATAATAAACAACAGGAGAGGAGAACCAATATATAAGGAAGAGAGGAGGAAAAGACAGAAGCCATTTGTTTCACTAGTGTCCTGGAAGACTTTGAGTAGAAGGTACAAAGGACAAGAATGGACTATGGGAAAGCAATCAAAATAAGCATTTGCAAAACCAATTAGAGGCACAGAAAACTAACCCTACCCTTTATCTAAGAATATGAAACTATACCATCTGTTTGAAAAAGCCGAGAACTCTTTTCTGCAGTCTCTGCAACTCTGAGAGGTAGAGGCAGGAGGATTGCCAGTTTGAGGCCAGAGACAGCCTATGTGACTTGGCGAGATCCTGACGCAAAATAAAATGTAAAAACTGGGCTGGTGGTGCACGCATTAGGCCCTGTGTTCAACCCCCTGGCACTGGGGGAAAAAGAAAGTTATGCCTGAAAGTAAAAAGAGAGAAACATCAGCTTCCTCCAAATGAAAGGTATGAGTGCTCTGTTCAGCGAATAGCAACAGATCCTCAACAGGGCACATCACCCTGGAATTCCAAGAGTGGTCATAAAGATCATTTTTTTAAAAAAGGACGTTGACGTTATCAAATAACTGAACCACCTCACTAGGTGTGTCTGAAATATCTAGGATGCCACAATTTATAGCCATGTTGCTTCCACGCCACATCCACACTCTGTGGAATCAGAATACATTTTAGATCTTACTAAAGGTCCTAGCATTCTCTGGCCATAAAACTGAAATGTCCTATTTCAGTACTGTACAGAATCTGTACAGTTCTTCTCACACTTTTAAAAACAGATTTCTTTACCAATTTGCCAGTCCTCCACTGTATAATCCTTCTCTAATACTGATCCTTCAAAAAGTTTTGTCTTATCAAATCAATGATGCTATCACCTTTAAGATGAACTGGAATCTCATCTACCACTGAAAAAGAAACGTGGAAATTTTAAACGTGGAAAGGAAAAAAAAGGTAAATCTCAGAATGAATAAAATATGGTACACACTTTTGTCACTGAGTTCGGCATACAATCTTCACTAGTTATCCAGACATATTATGACAAATCACAGAAATGACTTAGGATCTTTAGAAATTTTTGTTTGTGAGAATAGTGCTTTAGCATTTAAAATGCATAGGGGGAAAGCTGGGCACGGTGGTGCACACCTGTAATCCCAGGGACTTGGGAGGCAGAGGCGGGAGGATCGCAAACTCAAGACCAGAGAGAGTTTGCTTAATTTAGTGAAACCCCGTTTCAAAATAAAATGTAAAACAATGGGCTGGGGGTGCAACTCAGTGGTACAGCAATTGCAAAGCATGCAAATGTGAGGCCCTGGGGTCAACTCCCCAAGTACTGGAAAAAGAATGCATGGGCAGGACCTCTTGTGGTAACATTTAAACATTCTATGTTTACCCAACACTGCTAACTAAGAAAATAGTAGGCTGGCGTTTAATTCATTTGATAGAGTGCTTGCTCCATGTATCTAAGGCCCTCCGTTGGATCCCCAGCACCACAGAAATGGGAGAAGGACCTGGCAGCTCACTCCCAAAACTATCCCGGAAAAACATACCCATCAAAACCCTATGAATAGCAGAGAAGCACTGACATAGTGCCAGGTGTGGCATGGTGTCTGGGAGTGTTCTGTCGGACATAGGGGTTGCTGTGAGCCTGATGCAGCTCGACAGCACCTAACAACAGCAACAACAACAATTTAGATGGTATCTTTGGGGCTAGGGATGTAGCTCAGTGTCTAGCATGCTTGAGATCCTGGCTGAAGCTTTCCTAGGCTTTCCTGAGCACTACTGACATTTTGGAGGTGATAAGTCTTTGCTGTGTTTGGAGGTCCAGGGGTCTTGTGCACTGCGGTATTTTGGCAGCACCTTTGGTCTCCTCCACTTACTAGATACAGTAACTCTCTCCCAGATAGTAACAAAAAAATGTCTCCCAACAGGAGCAAATATATGCCGGGGAGGCAAAAATCTTAACATCCTCATCCCTCCAGAAGAGAGCCACTCTTAAATCTTTCATACCTCTATTTTTTTTTTTTTTTTTTTTTTAACTGGGGGTTGGACCCAGGGCCTCGCGCTTGCATGCTCTGCAAGTGCTGGGCCACTGAGCTACACCCTCAGCAGCAACCCCCCCCCCTTTTTTTTTTCACTTTTTGAGACAGGGTCTCGCTAAATTATGCAGACTACCTTTGGTCTCAAATTTGTGATCCTCCTGCCTCCACCTCCAGAGCTGCTGGGATTACAGGCGTGCGCCACCGCGCCCAGCTCCTCCTCTTCCTGTTTCGATCTCAGGGATAAAGAACCTTGTTCATAAGACTTCAGAATTACATCATTCTTCATCCTTCCTACATCAGGCCCAATGTTTTTTGTTACCTTTTCTTTATGGAGCCTGACTTCAATATTTGAACCATCTGAGTGGCACTTTTTCCAAATTTTAGTAAACTCTTAATTTTGAGGTAAATTGTACATTCATATACAGTGGGTAAGAAATAACGGATCTCATGTGTCCTTTTCCCAATTTCCCCCAATGTTAACACATCACAAAACTACAGTACAGTATCACGAACAAGTTATTTACATTTATATAAATATATAAATCATACCCAGATTTCCTTAGTTTTATTTGTGCTCATTAGTGATCCAGGTCCAAATAATTCTACCATATATGAAGTCTGTGCATTTACTACCAGCTGAAAATACAGGGCAGTTCTACTGCAAGGATCTCTCTGCTGCCCTTTTATAGCCACCTCCATTCCAACCCCTCCTGTGCCTCAAGAAATCAAGTCTCTTTTTTCTTCTGTACATTAAGTCACCCAAACATGTTTAAGCCTGCTATTTATTTGCCTTAAGACCCTTAAAGATAATTAACAAGGAGAAAGCTACAAAATTTAAGCCAGCCATGGTGGCACATGCCTGTAATCCCAGCACTCAGGTTGTGGAGACAGGTGGACTCCAAATTCAAGGCCAGCCTGAGCTACACAGCAAGTTCCAGGTCAGCCTGAGTAACTTAGAGAAAGGCTCTGTCTCAAAAATAAATAAATAAGCTAGGCATGGTGGCTCACATCTGTAATCCCAGCAACTTGGGAGGTGGAGGCAGGAGGATCATGGGTTCAAGGCCAGAGGTAGTCTCCATAATTTAGTGAGACCCTGTCTCAAAATAAAAAAGTTTTAAAATGGGCTGAGGGTTCAGTCCAGGGATAGAGCACTTGCAAGGAATGTGTGAGGCCCTGGGTTAAATCTTCAAGTACTGTAAAAAATAAAATATTTAAACACCTTTCAACTTTATAAAAATTGAAATATTACTCAAATTTAAATTAGTCATGAAAAAGGAAAAAAGTCACAGATAGAAATGCTAAGTCAAAATATCCTTAAATTATGTTTAAAAATGAAAGATAAACCTTAAAAATTGAAGCAATGTAATTTACTGTCCACACAGAGTAACCCATAAATTTGTACTAAAGACCAATAATGGTAACTTTATAATTTTTTAAAAACTTTCTCAAATTTTACATACATATCTGGCAAACAAAACATTCACTGACCTTACACTCTACCCAGGATGTACCACGTCATTTAGTTTATAGCAACTTACCTTTAATCTCACTGGGGACGGACGATGCCTCTTTTTTACCTCTATCCAAGGTTCTGAGTCCAAGTCAGGTAAGCTGGTAGACAAACCTCTAGACATTGCTTGAAGATTACTTGTTTCAATATTTTTCTTTGTGTTCAATGGACTTCCAATTCTTGGAGAATTTGGGGCAGATTCTAAAATTTTAAATTAGTTCTACAGTTAAAATAATAGTTTTCCTTAATTAAAGATACATTTCATTTTTGCTTTAACATGGACTTGGTATTTCCTTTGCAAAAGCATGATAAATCAATTTCAATTAAAACCATTCCAGAAGCTGGACGCAGTGGCTCACTCCTATAATCCCAGCAACTCAGGAGACCAAAGCAGGAGGATTATAAATTCAAGGCCTGAGGCAGCCTGTGTAGAACTCTCTGGGGGTGTGGCTCAGTGGTAAAGTGCCTGTAAAAGCATGCTCAAGTTCAAGGCTCAGGGTTCAACTCCATAGTAATGTAAAACAAAAACAAAAACAAAAACAAAAACACCTTACAACCTTGCCAGGGATTTTCTTTTTTTTTTTTTTTTTTTGCAGTACTGGGGGTTGAACCCAGGGCCTCGCGCCTGCATCCTCTGCAAGTGCTGGACCACTGAGCTGCGCCCCCAGCCCAATTTTTACTTTTAGAGACAGGGTCTCACTAGGTTACAAAGACTACCTCTGGTCTCGAATTTACGATCCTCCTGCCTCCGCCTCCCAAGCTGCTGGGATTACAGGCGTGCGCCACCATGCCCGGCGACCTTTCCAGGGATTTTCAAACATGAACTGCTCATAAGATTTATTCAAAAGGGACGCCACTGAACAATAAAAGGAATGAATGTCACGTCACCAACCCTTACACAGACCACCACATTCATTCCAATGTCTGCAGTATATGAGTCACTGTGATGCTAAATGTATGTGGGAATGAAGTCGCCTGTGAAATCTTAAAATCTACAAATTCTAATTAAACTATGGAACCCCAATTGCTATTAAGTCATATTCAAGGAAAAATTAGCTCCCCATTGTTTGAGTAGGATCTACTGATGTGTCTATTACTCCAACTTTCCACATTTCTTTTGCTTAACAAGGTTACCTGCACCAAATGCAACATGCCCACATACTCCCTTGGTTCATACTGAATACTGAAAGCATATAATGTCCTCACATTAAAATGCACAGTTCCAGCAATAATAATATTTAGAACATTTGTTGGAATTTAAATATTTTTTCAAAAGTTAAGTAATATTTAAATGTTTCAGGTTACATTTTCACCCTCAGGTCAAAACATGCAATATGGGCTTGATTTAAACAAAGTGTTTTAAAAATTACATACCGCAACACGTGGCAAACCTCAAATGGGCACCAAATTAATTTTTTTAATGTACACTGTAAAATTCTGAATATCAGTATTTACCCTTGAAGTCAATTCACTGAAAACATTACAAAGCTCAATGGTGCATGCAGAAAACTCAAATAAATTAATACCAACAATCCTTGTGTTTACTAAATTAAAGGCACATTACCGGACTAGATGTGATAAGAGTGTTGCAAGACTACTTCCCTCTACACGCTAGAATCAGATGGCTTTGGTTCCTTCCGTATGGGTACATAGATTCTATCACCAGATTCCTATAGTACTTTTAAAAGATGTGCTATTTTATACTAGGAAAAGCTCTGAAATTGTGCTGTCCAGCTGGGCATGGTGGCACACACCTGTAATCCCACAGATGGGGAGACGGGGTGGGAGGATCTCAAGTTCAAGACCAGGGGCAGTCTGTGTAATTTATTGAGATCCTATCTCAAAAAAGAAGGTTAAAAAATGGGCTGAGGGTGCAGATCAGTGGTCCAGCACTTGCAAAGCACGCAAGTGCGAGGCCCTGGGTTCAACCTCCAGTATTGCAAAAAAAAAAAAAAAAAATTGTCCAATAGGCATGGACTAGGGATATAGCCCAGTGATATAGCACTTGCCTAGCACAGAAAGAAAGAAAAAGGAAGAAGGACAGAGGGAGGGAGAAGAAAAGGGAGGTAAAGGAAAGACAATAAACAAAGCAATAAACCCCAAACAGTACTTGCAACCTAGTAGGCACTAGCTTACTAGCAGCTGTTGAGCACTTAAAATATAGCTAATCTTGAAATGTGTTCAAAACAAGTCTAAAATGGACACCTTCCCTCCCCAAACAGTACTAAAGTTTTATATTGGACCTATGATATAGCAATATGTGGATATATTAAGTTAAACTAAAATATCTCCAGAAAATATTAAAATTAAATGTTTTGTAGTTTTAAGGCCACTAAATTTTTGAACTATATGTATGGTTCACTTATTTCTATTGGACACTGCTGCTAACTTTCTTCATTAATGGTACATCTATCACCAATTCACAAAAGTGGTATAAATGAAACACAATGTTTAGACTATTTCACACTGAAAAAGCTATAGGAATGGGAAAAACATTCATTCCACAGAACTTTCTTTGTCTAATAATAGACAAAGACCCATTATCCTGGGGACTGACTTATACAATGATTGTGAAAATTAGCCAAATTCCTATATATACTTCAAGTATAAATAATGAGCAACGTGGCAGACACATGGTAGACATTGGTAGCTACATTTTTATTGTAGAAATTTAATCTTCTATCATCTACCTAACAGTTCATTATACAATCATCTCTAAACGTTCTTCTAAAATTGCTTCAGAAAGTGACAAGAACAAGCCAGGCATGGTGGCTCACACTTATAATCCCAGCAACTCAGGAGGCTGACGTAGTAGGATCACAGGTTCAAGGTCAGAGGCAGCCTGCATAACTTAGCAAGACCCTATTTCAAAAATAAAAAGTAAAATATAGCTGGGGTTTTGGATTACTGGTAAAGTGCCTACAAACACTTGTATAAGGTTCGGGGTTCAACTCCACAGTACCACAAAAAAAGGAGAAAAAAAAATAAAAAGTGACAAGAGCAATGGGATAAGGGTGTTCAAAGCTGGGGGAGGAAGTATGAGGGGATTAATGGCAATGTATCTTTTAACTGTGATGATTTTTTGAAATTTAAATATTCACCATATTATCTTTTAATCACACCTTCTATATATTCATAACTAGCATGGCTTTTCTTTGTACCCCGGGAGCATTATGACTCTAATTGTAAGGGTTCCTTTGAAAGAATTATAGAGTTTACGCATGGCACTTTCAAGTATATCAAATTTCAAGTATACGCATGGCACTTCTGTATATCAAATTTTCATGGGAAATTCCACCTCTTATTCAACAATCATTAGGTCTTCTCACACATATTTTTAAAAAGCAAAAAGCAAATAAATAAATATCAGGATTGGCAGATACCTGACTTCTCAATTTTGACAAATGAAATCTTTTTATTTAAAGAGTTGATAGTGCAATACCGTATCTATAGCACCGCAAAACCTACATTTCAAAAGCAACCTTACCATTCTCATAATCAACCTTTTGTGGTCTTCTCCTCAGTGCAAATACCAACCCACATTACACATTTCAGCCTCCAAAGAGGAAAAAACAGAAATTCAAATTTCTTTGATTAAGAGGATCAAACATGTTAAAACATCTTACCATATAAACTCTTCAGAAAGTACACATCAATGGCTATGCTTTCAAAGTTTAAGTTCTTCTAATTTGGGATTAAGAGTATAGATAAAAGCTTCATGACTTTTTTCTACCTACAGATACGTACAAAGACAGTCTACAACTTCCTATCTCTTACTTCTACTTCACACTTTTGATGACATATTTCTCCATGGTCTTTAGGATACTAGGCGTTTTTATCACAAGGGGATTATTAAGGTCAGAAATCTGAGGATTCATAGGAAAAGGTGATTTACATATTTATTCCTGTGACTATTAGGAATCAGCATACTTCTAACGACATTCCATCTTTATTTCTTCATGTACCATCTACTTTCTCACGTATACTCTAAAGAATCTAACATTTAGCTAGTGTTGAATGCCTGTAATCCCAGTGACCTGGGAGGCAAAGGCAGGTGGATCACGAGTTCGAGAGCAGAGGCTGCCTGCATAATTTAGTGAGACCATAATATAAAATAAAATATTAAGAATAGGGTGAGAGTGCAACTCAGTGGTAGAGCACTTGCAAAGTATGTGTGAGGCCCTGGGTTCTACCCTAGGTACAGTAAAAAAAAAAAAAAAAGGAGACTGTAACTTTTACGACAGCTTAATATACTTTGACTTGTTTATGCAGAGAGGTGTAAGTGCATGCATCTTAGTGTACGTTAAAAAACACAAAAATGTACAAAACATTATTATTTTATTTTGGCAAATTTTATTAATGATGCATAAATTGTTAATGGACAGGTATTACCAACTTGACTGACCTATTTTATCTATCCTGTGGAAAAGTATTTTCTTTATTATCCAATTTACCTAATGATTGTTCATAAGCTGGTTAAAATGTCATCTTGGACCCCAAGTTTACAGAATAAATAAATCTAACTTATACAATCAGTCATTATACCTTTAAAAAACAAAAAAACCCAAAGACTATAACAATGTCACTTTTCTAAAACTTTTTAAACACGTGCTCAAGTTGCTAACTGGGAATAAAAGCAAAGGGCTGACAAGGAAGATGAGATAAAAATATCTTTGAAACTGTCCATCATTAATGTTTTATTGACGGGCAGCTCCTTCATACTGATGTATCAAAAATACAGTTTTGAAGAGTAAAAGAAAACAACTCTTGTTTATTTTTTAAATTTCTCACCCATTAAGTATACATATTAATAAATCTTACAGTTCACGTGAAACATCATGACAACATGTGAGTTATGCAATGTACACTGTAAGGAAGGGAAAATCCAATAGTAAAGGACCTAAAGATTTGGGATATGCTACTCAATCCTCTCTTTTCTGCTTTATTGATTTGGGCACAAGTACATATGCCTGGAAACAAAAGACAGAATCTTGCAGTATTTCCACAATGATAATAACTAACTTTCCCACCATGAATAAAAATAGCCCATGCAGCCTAGGCTAATTATACAGAAATGGGCAACTCCTATAGTAACAATGGCAGTCCTGTGGTCTGTCTCACAACATTATCATCGTAAAGGTGGTTATCTCCACTGCAGGCCCAACCTCCTCCACAAGGGGTTAGGAGTAGATTCTTGCACAGAAGGCAGTCTGGTCGCTCTCATTTCGGCAGCACGATTTGTTCCAATATTTACAATGGCATTTCAGTGAGTCACCTATTCCACTGCATATTCCGATCAAATGACATCCAAGAGCATCAGTAGATCATCACTCTGACTGAAAAAAGTTTAAGCACACATTTTTTCCCCAAGAGGGAAATGTCTTAAAAATGATCCAGGAAAAAAATCTCTTAACACTAAGACAGTTTTTGGAAACTCTAAATAATCAGATTAAAGAAAACCTCAATTCTACTTTAGAAGGGGGTTGTCTTATATCTTTTTACGACAGGGTTAAAACACATTAGTAACAAAAGAAAAGAAAGGCTACCCCACTCTTGAGTATAAAACTTAGATGATTCCAGTCTTACAAGGAGAAAACTAGCATAGTATATCTAGTCATTTAGTAAAATTAAAGAAGATAGGTACAAAGTCCATACATGACAAAATACATATACAATTTAAGAATAATAAACACCCATAACTTTTTATCCCTATTTAAATTATAGCTCAGTGTGGGAGGTAATATGAATAGAATTTGGAGCATCCAAAGTCATTTAGTTATCTTTAATTTTCCACTAAAGCTAAATAAACTAACAAAAGATAAGCAAAATGTATCAAATAAATAGCCCACTATGACATTTGCTATAGAAGAAAAGCTGTTACCTGTATGTGAGCAAAAGGCTTGTCCTGGTACAAACTCTGGACAATCGATCAGTTGTGAGAAGTCTGTTTGTGGCACATTTCGTGGAGGAGGACCTGGGATTGGCCATTTTTCTGGTTCTATCTTTTTTCTCATTTTCTCATCCACAATTTCTACTTCTGTGCTGTCCTTCAGTGCCTAGCAATAGGAATTTTGAGCTATTAAACAACTTATATTCAAAAAATTATAATTGCATGTCTTATATTTCTAATAACCTGAAATTAGAAAATTTCAAGTTATTAGACTATTAAAATCACTTGCTCTTATAAATTAACAAATATCCTTACTTCCTACTGATATAACTTCAATTATGACTTTTTTTCACAATTAATTATTATTTAATCATAATTATTAAATCAGATAGAAGCAAATGGATTAAAATAATCACCAAATAAAATTTAGGCATTATATTTATTGTAATAACTTACCAACATTTATTGGATAAATACCTACATGCACACATGATTGTAATATACAAGGTAGGAACTGCTATTTTCTTTTCTTTCTTCTCTCCCTCCCTTTGTCCTTCCTTCCTTTCTTCTGCCCTTTTTTTTTTTTTTTTTTTTGCAGTTCAGGGAGGTTAAACCCAGGGCCTAACACATACTTTGCAAGTGCTCTGTCCCTGGGCTGTACTCTCAATACCACCCCCTCCTGTTTCTTATTTTGGAGACAAGGTCTTACTAAATTACACAGGCTGCCTCTGGCCTCGAACTTGTGATCCTTCTGCCTCAGCCTCCCAAGTCACTGCAATCACAGATGTGCACCACCATGCCCAGCTGGGATTACTTCTATTTTGTAGATGAGGAAACTGAAGCTCAAAGAAATAGAGTTAATAAATAATCACAGGCCTACTATGAGGCAACATTAATATTCAGACTATTCATCATCTGTTCATAACTGAAAGTCTTAGCCATCAGGCTATGGTGCCTCTTAAAAAGCTTGCTATAATTTAGAAATAAAAACAAATTAAACCAAAATCTATTCAAAATAAAAATTAAGTATTTAATTTAAAAAACAAATTAAAGTCTTATTAAGTTCTAAAATTCTGGGGTGCTTACCTTTTAGAAGTTAGGATAAATACCAAATATAGAACATAAAAACACAATATACATACTTATATATATGTTAACTTAGAAAAATTAAAAGTTACTATATTTCAGTTGAACATTCTGTATACTACTTTAGGAACTTTTTATCTGTATACCCTTTATTTTAGCACAGAACTTATTTCTCAAGTTGTATTTCTTATAACTGGGCATTACTTTTAAAAACTTATTTAAAAAATTCCCTTGAAAAGGCAGTCTGAAATATCTCATGGAGAAATATGGAAAATCCTGTGGTGATGGATTTCAAGTAGTGATGTCTATATTCCCAGACATATATTTTCCTCATTTTGCCCACTGACAGATCTAGAAGCAATGGACACCCCAGTAGCAAACCGTATACCCAGCACACAGATCATGGAACAATATGAATAAATTTTTTAAAGTTTTTTTAATGAAAAGACCCCAGAGACAGAGAAAATCTATTTACAGAAATGTCAAGGACAAAACAAATCTATGATAACAGGATAAGAAAAGAAGTTGAAGAGAGTGTATGGAATTGACTGTCAAAGGCCATGAAAGATAATTTTTATAGTCATGGGAATATTCTATATCTTGATTGGGGTGGGACTTGTATATAATTTTCAAAACTCACACTGAACACCTAAGTTCACAGTATTATACAACATGTTATCTGTACTTGAATCTAAAACACTTCATGAAATTTCCCTGTAGATTTAAATGTTTCAAAATAAACCTATGGAAAAAATTTGCCAATAGCTTTGGCTATAATGTAGAACAAGTCAAAGTTTCAATAGTAGTAGTTTTAATTGGTTCAGGACTTCAGAAAAATGTTTAGCAGTATCTTCAAACCTGTTACTCATGAATTTTTCAGGAAAATAAAAGCTTATGTCCACGAAAATATGTATATTAATGTTCAGAGCAGCATCACAGACTCAAAGTGGAAAGAACCTAAATATGTCTATCAATAGAAACATGAAAAAAATTCTGTTATAAGCACACAGTGGAATACCAAACAGAAAACGGGAAATGAAAAACTGCTGTACATCAACATAAGTAAATCTCACAGAAATAATGATAAGCAAAAAAAAGGTGTAAAATAATACATAACATGTAACTCCATTTATGTGAAATTCAAAAATAAGTGAGAGACCTCTGAAAAGACAATTTAGGAAAAGCACTGGTTTCTGACAAGGAAGCTGCTGGGGTGAAAATGTTCCCCATTTTAATCTGTTACATGTTTAAATACATGTTGTTGTTGTTGTTGTTAGGTGCATTGTTGTTGTTGTTAGGTGCCGTCGAGTCGGCATCCGACTCATAGCGACCCTCATAGGGTTTTCAACAGCTGACTGTTTCGGGATTGCCTTGGGAGTGGATTGCCAGGCCCTTCTCCCATTTTTGCGGTGCTGGGAATTAAACTCAGGACCTCAGAGACTGCAACGCAGCGCTCTACCCACTGAGCCAAATCCCAGCCCCAATGTTAGGTGCATAGGGATAATTTAATCATCTGTAGTCTTATTAACAATGTATACATTATGCCCCAATTTAAAAGAAAAACTACAATAAAGAACTCAAGTTCTTTATGTGTAGCTATCAAAAGGTCTTCCAATATATGCTTTTAAAAGAAAATAAAAAGCCAGGCTCGGTGGCGCACACCTGTAATCCCAGCAGCTTGGGAGGCGGAGGCAGGAGGATCACAAGTTCGAGACCAGAGGCAGTCTGTGTAATTTAGCGAGACCCTGTCTCAGAAAGTAAAAAAAAATGGGCTGGGGTTGCAGCTCAGTGGTCCAGCACTTGCAGAGCATGCAGGAGCAAGGCCCTGGGTTCAACCCCCAGTTCCGCAAAAAAAAAAAAAGAAAAAGAAAAAAAGAGGACAAAAGGTACACTCGTGACAGGGCACCGACCTAGCATGCACAAGGACCTGTGTTCCATCCCCAATATAGAAAGGGAAGGGAAAAGAAAAAGATTAAATTAATAAGAAAATAAAAAGAACAAAAGATGAGCCAGCCACTACGGCACATGCCTATAGCCCCAGTGACTCATGAAGCTGAGGCAGGAGGATCATGAGTTTGAGGCCAGAGGCAGGCTGCAAAATTTAGCAAGACTGTCTCAAAATAAAAAAAAATTTGAGGCTGAGGTTACAGCTTAATGGTAGAGCACTTGCCTAGCATGCACAAACCCCTGGGTTCAACTGCTCATGTATTTTTTATAACTGGGCAAAACAAAAAAAGGGGGGGGGAATAAAAGCTAACTGTAATAGTAAGCCATAATTTCCTTTTAGGAGTGAGAATGTGGTTCTTAGGAGTAGACTGGGGATGAGAGTAATGGGCGGAGGAACATAATCAAAGTACACTATATGCACGTATGAAATGTAATAATAAAATCTATTATTTTACACAACAAATTTAAGAGTTTTTAAAAAACTCTTAAAATGCCTTCATTATATTGCTATTGATTGTGTGAGGCAGATAATCAATGTGTTTGAGGACTTAATGGGAACACGAACAGACTCAAAAAGCATAAAATAATGCAATTATAATCAGATTCCTATAGGAGGAAAGATTAGAAAAAACGGGTAACTTCAGAAAATGACAGCTGAGCGGAAGCTTTGCTATACAGTACAGACAACTGCAACAGTTAATAAACTTGCTCTACTATAAATCATAATTATATTTTGCTCCAAGAATAAACCTTGAGAGCTGGGTGCAGTGGCTCACACCTGTAATACAAGTGGCTGGGGAGGTGGAGGCAGGAGAATCACAAGTTCAAGATCAGAGGCAGTTTGTGTAATTTAGCGAGATCCTGTCTCAAAAAGTAAAAAAATGGGCTAAGGGTGCAGCTCAGTGGTCCAGCACTTGCAGAGCATGCAAGCGCGAGGCCCTGGGTTCAACCCCCAGTACCGTCAAAAAAAAAAAAAAAAAAAAAAGAATAAACCTTGAAGGAAAAAGAAAGCTTTCTTCAAAATACAGTATACAAAAACCTTACTTAAATAGTCATCTAGGATTAGGGTATGCTCAATAATAGAGCACTTGACTAGCATGCATTAGGTCTCATGTCTGATCCCTAGAACAGAGGCAATAAAATCTATAAATACACAAATGTAATAATGATAGTGCTTGAAATAATTATTTTCATAAAACAAAAAAAATCATTAAATCATACGTCAATAAATCACTATTCTGTTGTTTTGAAAACCTGAATGTTCCTATAGCTGGCATTATTTTGTTAGGGGGGATTTTTTGGTGGGAGGGAGTGAATTGGGCTTTTGTGGGTTTTTTCTTGTTTTTTTTCTTCTTTTTCTTTTCTCTTCTCTTCTCTTCTCTTTTCTTTTTTGAGACAGGGTCTTGCTGTGTGGCCTAGGCTGGCCTAGAACTCAAGTGGATCCTCCTGACTCAGTCTCCCATGTGCTGGGATTATAGGCAAATATCACAAAGCCTGGACTACATATGTGGTTTTTAAAGCATGGAAAACATATGTACAAAAACTTTGCTATTCAAAGAAGCCTGTTAAGAAAATGGAACAAAAAGCACTAAAGGGATGGAGATGTAGCTCAGTTTTTACAGTGCTAAGAAGCATGCATTAGGCCCTGGATTCAATCCCCAGCCCCACCAAAAAAGACTGGGATAAGAATGGCCAAGATCAATAAAACAAACAATAACAAATGCTGGCGAGGTTGCGGGTAAAAGGGAACACTCTTACATTGTTGGGGGAGCTGTAAATTGGTCCAGCCACTATGGAAATCAATATGGAGGTATCTTAAAAAACTAAAAATAGATCTACCATATGACTCAGCTATAACACTATTGGGAATTTACCCAAAGGGAGATGGGTCATCATATCACAGAGACACCTGCATCTCCATGTTCAATGCAGCGCTTTTCACAATGGCAAGGATATGGAATCAACCAAAGTGCCCTTCAACAGAAGAATGGATAAAAAAAAGTATGGTATATATACACAATGGAATACTACTCAGCAATCAAGAAAAATGAAATAAGGTCATTCGCAGCAAAATGGATGGAATTAGAGAAAATTATTTTAAGTGAACGAACACAAGCTCAGAAAGAGAAACACCACATGTTCTCACTCATATGTGGGAGCTGAATCAAAAATTATACGAAGGAAAAATCCTATTCAAAGGTCGGATCAAAATAAAAGGGGGGGAAAAAAGATAAGAATGGTGTCAATTTAAATGGACTAGAAAATGCATGTAATTGTTCTAACAAGATAAAAACAAAGACCACTGCAGGAAAAGTTCCTATCTTAAACAGAACTGGAACCCAAGGATATATAGAAAAATATTACCAAGTAAAAGTTAGAGAAGACTTAGATGGGGAGGGGAGGAGGGGGAAAGCACAGGGGAGGGTAAGGGGTAATCTATATGAATAATGTTTATCAAAATGCATATATGGAAGTGTCACAATGAAAGCATGTCAGAATGAATCACATTAAGGTGTACATTAAAAATTTCCAAAAAAAGACTGGGAGAAAATATTTGTACAATACATGCTAAGAACATTTACAATTTTTTAAAATCATTTCAATAAAATTGATTTTGAAGCCACGCACAGTGATATACATCTGCAATCCCAGCACCTGGGAGGTGGAGGCAGGAGGATCTTGAGTTCAAGGGCAACCTGAGCTACAGAATAAGACTGTCTCAATAAACAAGTTGTTGTTGCTAGGTGCTATCGAGTCAGGTCAGACTCACAGCAACCCTCATAGGGTTTTCATTGGCTGACAGAGTCAGGATTACTTCAGGAGTGGACTGCCACGTCCTTCTCCTGATTTTGCAGTGCTGAGCACTGAACCTGGTTCTCAAGAGACTGGGGAGCAGTGCTCTACCAACTAAGCTAAACCTCACCCCTCATTATAATTCTATCTGGTAATGTTATATAAGTTAAAGGAAAAAGGTAACCTTGACATCTTGAAATGAAACATGATCTTGTCTATGGGTTTTCATTAGTTCCTATATGGCCCTAAAAAAACAAGGGCTGGCTGTAATTCTAACTACTCAGGAAGCAGAAGCAGGAGGGTTGCAAGCTCAACACCAGAGGCAGCCTGTGAAATTCTGTGAGATCTTGTCTCAAAATACAAAATTTAAAACAGGGATGTGCTGTAGCTGTGGTTCAGTGGTGGAGCACTTGTCTAGTATGTTTAAAACCTTGGACTCAACCCTCAGTACTGCAAAAAACAAACGAATGAAAACAAAAAAACAAACCAAAACTCAAGGCTCGGGGATAAAACTTGTGTAGGATGCTCAGTCCTGGGTTCTAGGCCCAGAACTGGAAAAAATAAAAAATAAATGAAAGTCATTGATTTGAACAGGTATTTCAATACACAAGGTATACAGATGACAGCATTAGTCATTACAGAAATGCAAATTAACCAGAGTGAGAAACCACCACTACATACCTATTATTTTAAAAAACTTACAATATCAAGTTCTGATGAGGCCGTGGAATAACAAGTTTCACATATAATGGTGGAAATACAAAATTATAAAAGCATTTTGGACAACAGACTGGTAGTTTCTTATAGGGATAAACATACACTTATTATATATTCTAGCAATTAGTCATAGACATCTGCCTCCTTCCCCAAATAAAAACATATGCCTACACAGAGACCTTTAGGCCTTACAATCTCCAAAAACTGAAGATAATCTAAACGTCCATCAACAAGTGGATCAAGTACATCTATACTATGGAATATTAATTGGCAAAATAAAAGAACAAATTACCAATACATGCAGCAATACAAATGTATCTCAAAAGTGCTAAACTAGCTGGCCAAGGCAGAGCACATCTGTAATCCCAGGGTTCTGGAGGAACAGGCAGGACGGAGGTAAAGGTCAGTCTGGAGTACTTATAAACTCTGTCTCAAAAAACCCAAAAGACCAAACTCAGAAAACACCCCCAAGAAAACAGAAACGGAGGGTACCAACTCTAAGATTTATTTATTTATATGATATTCTGGAAAAAGCAAAATTATAGGGTCAACAAGGAGATTAGCAATTGCAAAGGGCTGTGTATAGGGGAAGGGACTGGCTACACAGGGTTAAGTTTGATTACTAAAAATGGAGGAAACAGAGAAAACCAAAAATGTGAACAAGCATTTCTAGAAACAAGTCAGACAAGGGATCTAATAAAAGTGGGATGTCAACAACCAGGAAGGAAGACTTGTAAATTGGCCTTTGTGTAGCATATAAAAAGTTCAGTATTTTAAGAAATGGGAATACATGCTATTTTATATCAGCCTGAGGATTAAAGGACCAAGAATACTCACGAAGGTTAAAGTCTGAAGGCTTGGCTGCAGCCAGGCACAGTGGTACACATCTGTAATCCCAGAGACTTGGGAGGGGAAAGCAGGAGGATCACAGGTTCCAAGCCATAGGCAGCCTACATAATTTAGTGAAACCCTGTCTCAATTTAGAATATTTAAAAAGAGGGCTGAGGGGTGCAGTTCAGTGGCAGAGCACTTGCAAACTATGCACGAGGCCCTAGTTCAGCCCCATACTTCACAAAATAAAATAAAATGTGATATAGGTGGCAACATCATTACCAATCCTTTGAAAGGTTTCCAAGGCTATTTGTCTTGGTTTATAAAATGGAAAAAAGTCACTAACTTTGGGCAACTACAGACTGTCAGCTTTTTATTAGCTATATTTTTACTAAGATGATACCATGTTGCCCAGGCAGATCTCAGAACTCATAAGCTGCAGCGATCTTGCTATCTTAGCCTCCTGAGTAGCTAGGACTACAGGCATGTGCTGCCATACATGGCATACTTTTTATTGGGAAAGACTGAGATAGAGTCTCACTATGTAGCACAGCTGAAGTCAAACTCATGATCCTCCTACCTCAGCTTCCAGAGTGACTATAGGTGTCTAACACCATGCCCAGCATACTTTTTTCTAATAGTTTACTTTTTAGAACAGTTTCAGGTTCACAGGAAAATTGAGTGGAAAATACAGATTTTATTTTTTTTAATGAATACTTACCTCTAAAATGAGATTAAGGTTTGTGGTGAGAGCCTGAACACGGTGAAAACCAGCAATCAGAGAAATAGGCAAGAAACCTTGCTCATCCATCTTTCTTCGAAGAAAGAAGTCTCGTTCCAAATTTTCTACACTGAAGTAGTATTCACTGAGAAAAATAAGAAAGTAAACATAAATTTCACTCATTTATTCAGTAAGACATAAAACTATGTGTGCACTGCTTACATATCATCTACTGCTATGAAAATAATTTGTTAATAATATTATATTCCTGTGGCATCTGATCCTGTCAGATCTCGGAAGCTAAGCAGGGTCTGGCCTGGTTAGTACTTGGATGGGAGACCACCTGGGAACACCAGATACTGCAGGTTTGGGAGAAGGACCTGGCAACCGCTCCCAATAATCAATCTGCCATTGAAAACTCTATGAACAGCAGAGAAGCACTGACAATAGTGTTTCGCCTGTTGTATGTAGGGTCGCTATGAGTCGGATACCGACTCGACGGCACCTAACAACAACAACAACAACAACAACAACAACAGATATAATACAGTCTAATACAACACAGGATAAGCATAAAAGATAACAGCATAAAAACCTACATTATTAATTTCTCTTATACCTGAGTAAAACTTGAAGAATGATATACTTGGAAATATCTTTTGTTGAATTCTCATTTAAATATACAGTGTTCATTTTATTCTTTTCTAATTTTTTTCTAAACAAAATACTGACATTGTGTAATACTTCTGAACCACAGGAATCAGTATAGAGCTTAGTAAAACCTTATGAAGCAATAGGCACATGTGTACACTCACAATTATTATATATTTGAATGATTCAAGTCCTTTTGTGTGTGTGTGCGCATGTGCATATGCCTGCACATATTAGGGTTTCAATCCCAGGGCCTTCTGCATGCTGAGCAGTTACTTTACCTGTGAGCTATAACTCCCCAGCCCTTCCCCTATTTTCTCTGATAGATATATAATAGTAAGTATGAGCAAGAGCTCAGAGTGTAGCTCAGTGATAGAGTGCTTGCCTAACATGCACATGACCCTGGGTTCCATCTCCAGCATTGAAAAGGGGGGGAAAAATGCACAGATGAACACAAGATAGCTATGATACACAAGAAATATCAATAACACCTTTAGTACATCGAGGAAAAATTCAAAGAGGGTTTAGAGACCTTGTCTTCTTTAGAAAAGTGCAGGCCCACTTAACCTTCACCAGAGAGAAATGTAAATAGATAACCATCAGTATGATCAATGACTACAAATGTCAAGATAAATAATCAAAAAAGGGGGGGAAAAGATACTAGAATACACTTAATACTAGCCTCTGAAAAATACATGTTCAATTTACAACCTCATATACTAAAATGAAAATAAGATTCTAAAGAGACAGAGAAAGACAATAAATAGAGGAAATGCACAAAAGAAAAAGAAATTCATGACAAAGATGACATAGCCTGTACTTTAGTAATTCTACACTGTTTCCTAATCACACAGAAAATTTTCAAAGGAGAGTGGCAAGTTATGAGGAAGCACACTAATTCACATTTTTGGATGTAACTCAGTGACTAGATACCTTCGAACTACATAGACCAACTTAGAACTTTAAAGAAACAGGAACCTATAATTAAAAACTGATTTGGGGCTACATTTCACAGAGAAAGGAAAAAACTTACCTTAATGTTAAAACACAAATACCCAAATTTCATTTTAGTGTGATTATTTATCTATCAAAATGTAAAGCTCAACGAGATCACTACTGACATCTCAGTAACACTAGTAAATCAGGTACTCTTTTTAAACACTAAAGAACAAAATCTGTCTTGAAAAAATGAGCCTGGTGTGGTGGCCCACACCTGTAATCTCAGCACTTGGGAGGGAGAAGCAGGAGAATCATGAGTTTTAGGCCAGCTGAGGCTACAGAGCAAGATCTTGTTTCAAAAAATGAACCAAAACAAAAATTCATAAATCATCCTATTACCAACAGTGTATGTTAAAGTTTTAATACACTGCAACATACTAATCTCTAAATCTGAATGCCCCAAAACGAAATAATGAAGATCTTAAAATTCAGCTGGGTGTGGTGTCATCTGCCTGTAATCCTAGCACTTGGGAGGTTGAGATAGGAAGATCAGGAGCTCAAGGCCTGCCTAGGCTATCCATACAGACCCTCTCTCAAACAACAACAAATCCTTAAAAGCCAAATATTCTAACATCAAAAATAAAATCGCTATAATTTTTCACTTAAAATAATTGGAAAACCCTCAATTATTCTGAATATTTAAGCTTTTTACTTCAAAATACATTTAGCATCATTTTTCTACACGTTAAGGAAAACTTCTAAAAGTGACTTTTAAAAGAAAAAAATCTGACTCCTAGCCTGTCTACATGCTATATTAAAAACATTAATGACTAAGCTGGGCACAGTGGTGCATGCCTGAAATTCCAGCGACTCGGGAGGTGAAGGCAGGAGGATCCCAAGTTTGAGACCAGAGGCAGTCTGTATAATTTAGCAAGACCCTGTCTCAAAAAGTGAAAAAATGGCCTGGGGGTACAGCTTAGTGGGACAGCACTTGCAAAGCATGTAAGCCCAAGGTCCTGAGTTCAACCTCCAGTACCACAAAAAAAAAAAAAAAAAAAAAAAAAAAAAAAAAAAAAAAAAAAAAAAAAAAAAAATCAATGACATAAATTCAAAAGCGTGACTCTTCAAAGCTATTGCTGTTAGGTGCCGTCAAGTCAGTGTCTGACTCACAGCAACCCTACATACAACAGGCTAAACACTACGGTCAGTGCTACTCTGCTATTCATAGGGTTTTCAAAGGAGGATTGATTTTTGGGAGTGGGTTGTCGGGTCCTCCTCCCAAGCCTGCAGCTTCTGGTGTTCCCAGGCGGTCTCCCATCCAAGTACTAACCAAGCTCGACCCTGCTTAGCTTCCGAGATCTGCCAGGATCGGATTCCACAGGGCTATGGCTGCAGGCCTATATATTATTGCGTTGATTATGCAAATCATTTAGTTAAGGTTTTATTTCCTAGCCATTATATAAATACGATAATATATAAAGCCTACAGCCATACCACTGTGGCATCAATCTTGTCAGATCTTGGAAGCTAAGCAGGGTCAGACCTGATTAGTACTTGGATGGGCGACCTCCTGGGAACATCAGGTGCTGTAGGCTTGGGAGAAGGACCTGGCAACCCACTCCCAAAAATCAACCCACCACTGAAAACCCTATGAATAGCAGAGAAGCACTGACAATAGTGTTTTGCCTGTTGTACATGGAGTCGCTATGAGTCGGACACTGACCTGATGGCACCTAACAACAACAACATATTTATTTATATTATGTGTGTGTGTGTGTGTGTGTGTGTGTGTGTATTTTTTTGGTAGTACTGGTTTTGAACACACATACACACACACACACACACACACACACACACACACACACATACACGCAAAATATCCTATACAATACTAACATGCAGAGGGCTTAATTTTTCTTGAAGACAACAGAACAAACCAGTATTCTTCTGACTTCACGTTCAGTATCCAGAAGGCAACTACTGTGAGAACTAGAGTAACAAATCTGAACTACAGTGGTGCACACCAGCACTTAGGAGACTGAGGTAGGAGGATCATGAGTTTGAGATCACAGTAAGACCCTGTCACAAACCCCAAAGACGTCTGAACTAAAAGATTAAATAGTCTTCTTTAATATGTGTCACAGAGAAAGAATTTAGAAAAGAACAAACTTAGAATTCAGAAGTCAGTTGCCAAGAAGATCAAAAGGTATCTGTCACTATTTTTGTCTATTTGCAGATAATGAGCCAAGTTTCACTAGTTCCATTTCAAATATGTAGAAGTTTTATATTTTTGTATTTACTCATGGTATGCAATGATAGTTTAATTAGTATTTTTAGGCAGAGAAATACCTAAACAGTAGAGAAAACAGATGACATATGAACATGAACAAAACAGAAAATTCAAAAAAATACTTGACCTATTTTACCCATACTTCCTAGGAAAAAATATAATCAAAGAATGTTATCATTCCCCAGCTTTTACTAATAAGTAGTTTTGGAGATGTGTTATAACACAAAGTTTTGTACTACAATAGACTTTATCATCCCATTCACTTTTATCTGACATCAACTTACATTTGACGTTTAATATACTCTTTCAGCAATGATTCTTCCACAGGATATACTTGTACGCCTGTACCATCATCATAGTAATACATCATACTGGTATTAAGTTCTGTTTGAAATGGTTGATCTATCTTTTCACTGTGTTCTTGATAACCATACGAATACTCAAAGTTCACTTGACGTGAATAAAGAAAAAGAAAGGTAATCAGAGATCTAAAAAAGAAAGTTACTATGAAGAAAAAATCCAAAGTTAAGTACTTCAAAGGATAATAAATATAAAACCTTATTTCTTATTGAACAACAAAATTAGTTAAGACATAACAGAGAATAATGTGAAAAACTAAGAGCACTTGCTCATTTTTTCCAAAGTTCATCTTACTTAACAGAACAAAAAATTATGTCATACATCGAGGATTTCCTCTGCCTCGTCCTCTTCCACGTCCTCTTCCACGTCCTCGGCCTCTAAAGGAACCTCGGATATTACCACCCTCACTTCTCACACTGGACACTTCATCTTGATCATCTCTCTTTTCTCGGTCTCTCCTCCAACCTTTTTAAAATAAAAATATTTTTATAAATTCCTATTTCCAATAGAATAACATGATTATCTTTATAGGAGAATACAGTAATCATTCTCCCCCATTTAGTAACTAGTTAAAAATAGCCAGGCAGTCCTCAGATAGACACTTACAAGGTCCAATAGGAATTTGTAAAAAAGGTTTCTGGCATAAAAGGGTGCTCATGAAAGCAATGGCATATAAAGAAGACAAACTTTTTTTTTTTGGTAGTACTGGGTTTGAACCCAGGGTCTCACGCCTGCATGGATTTGCAAGTGCTGTACCTCTGAGCTGCACCCTCAGCCCTTTTTTTTTTTCTTTACTTTTTGAGACAGGGTCTCCCTAAATTACACAGACTGCTCCTGGTCTCAAACTTGTGATTTTCCTGCCTCTGCCTCCCAAGTTGCTGGAATTACAGGCATGCGCCACCGTGCCTGGCAAGAAGACATACCATTAAGTAAAATAACATACTATAAGTATAAAAAGGTTCATGATAATATGTGAACATAAAAGCCAGAAATGATCCAAATGGACACCAACAGTAAAACAGATTTTATAAAAGTGATTTCTAGGAGGAAAGAAAAAGAATGAATCACAGCGATACAATGAACATGCATGGATCGTAAAAAATTAGAAGTATAAAGCATGCTTGTAATCATAGCAATCCTAAAGAAGAGGCAGGAAGATAGAGAGTTTGAGGCCAGCTTGGGCTACATAGTGAGACCCTGTCTCAAAGAATTTAAAAAAAAGGAAAGAGAAAAGTGAAAAAATTACTGCCAAAGAATATGTCAATGGGGTCATATTGCATGGCACTCTCAGAAACCACACCAAAAACTAAAATATTGGGGTTCATTTTTGTCCTGAAAAGGGAGGTAACAGAATGAAACCACAGAGGACACAGAGGATGTTAAGTTTGCAGTGTTCATTATATTACTGTTTTTTATAATTTTGTATGTACATTTTTTATGTATTTAATATTTAGTAAAAAATTTTAAATGAATATCCATTACATTTAGAATAAAATTTTTAAATGACATTAGAAAAACAATGGAACAAAAGGCAAATATGGCTTCTTCTATAGAGCGGTTTGTATTTTAAAGTCATATTTTATGAATAACCAAGAAAACACTCTAACTACTGACTAGATTTCATATGGTATTAAGGAATTAGTGTTGATTTTCTTAAATGGTGCACATTCTTAGGGCATTAATGATGTAGAGTGATATCTGCAAGTACTTGCCAATGCATCAGCAGATGGGTAAATTACATGATGAAATTACTAAATCTAGATGTTGGCTAGAAAGGTATTCAGGGTACAAATCTTTCAATTTTTCTAAAAGTCTAAAATTTCCACAATATACTAAGACTTTCTTGCAGTGTGGGGGACAAGCTCATATAACTGGAAATTTTTTAATAGTAACATTGTACTTGTAAAATTTTCTTAGGTCTTCTTATGATCATCCTATCGTGTGCACATGTCCTTTTGTCCCCCCGTTTTCTAAAACCTAAGTGAATCCTGTTGAAGTAACGTATCTGCAGAATGATTTTTAATCAGAGGACAATCAAGCGAAAGCCTGATGGAATACTTTATAATGGATGGATCTGGCTAACAAATGTTTGATTTTTTTTTTTTTAAAGATAACATCTTGCTATGCAACCCAGGCTGTTCTCAATATCACAATCCTCCTGCCTCAGCCTCCCTAGTGCTAGGATGATAGGTGTGCATCATCATGCCTGGCTCCAACTCAATCTTAACAAAATTGAAAGTGAGACACCCAGACAATGATCCCTACTACTGTGATACATTAGAAAACACATATGCTATCAAGTATTCCTAGAAAAAAGAAACTTGAATCTAATTGACCTTCTAGTTCTTATTACCAGTTATAGAGAGAAAAGAAAATAAAGAGGAACATGCTGAAAAATATCCTGATGAAACCAATCAGCTAAATACAAAACATAGGGAGTTCCACATGACATATGACATACAACAAATCAAAAACATTCTAAGCTGAGCATGGTAGCACATGAATGAAATCCCAGTAACACAGGAGGCAGAGGAAGAGGCAGGAGGATCGTAAGTTTGAGGCCAGAGTCACCCGACTAACTTAGTGAGATCCTGATTCAAAATAAAAAATAAAAATAGGATGGGCGTGCAGCCCAGTGGTAGAACACTTACAAAGTATATGCAAGGCCTGGGGTTCAACCTTCAAAAGCACCCAAAAAAAGAAAAAGAAAAACAAAAGAAAAAAGACAAAACATTCCATATAGATTGGATGTTGAATGCCCCCCAAAGGACCATTTGCTAAAGGCTTAGCCCCCAGAGTGGTGAGTGGTGCTACTGGGAGGCAGCAGAACTGTTACAGGGTGGAGACTAATAGTAGGCCCTTATTATCTTGGGGAAGTGTCTCTGAAAGGGCTATGGGATCCACCTATCCCTTTCTCTGTTTCCTGGCTCTAGTGTAACCATGGGCTGGGTTTAGCTCGGTAGAGTGCTTTTCCGCACTGAGGACCTGGGTTGGATCCACAGCACCACAAAAACAGGAGAAAGATGTGGTAGCCTACTCCTGAAACAATCCCCAAACTATCTGCCATTGAAAACTGTATGATTGTCACTATAAGTCGGACACAACTCTCTGGCACCTAACAACACCACTTGCTTTCAAATGTGCTCCCAACATGATGTGCTTGCTGCACTCACCAGGGACCCAAACCAGTGGGGCCACTGATCTTGCACTTGAACCTCCAAAATGCTTAGCCAAAATGAACTTCTCTTTACTTCACAAGTAGCCTGTGCCTGGCATTTGGCTATAGTTAGGGAAAGCTGACTAACTATAGGATTGAGCAACTCATTCACAGGTATTTACTTGAAAAAAAGCCTGCAACCATAGCCCCGTGGCATCCGATCCCATCAGATCTCGGAAGCTCAGCAGGGTCGGGCCTGGTTAGTACCTGGATGGGAGACCGCCTGGGAACACCAGAAGCTGTAGGCTTGGGAGAAGAACCTGGCAACCCCCTCCCAAAAATCAATCTGCCATTGAAAACCCTATGCACAGCAGAGAAGCACTAATAATAGTGTTTCCCCTGTTGTACAGAGGGTCGCTATGAGTCAGATACCAACTCGACAGCACCTAACAACAACAACTTAAAAAAAAAAAAAGTCCACACGTGCATTTCCAGTTGATGACCTAACAAGGAACTATATATTTTGTAGTATTCCCACCATGAATTTATAACCTAAATCCAATTATGAGGAAACATCTGAAAATCCAAACTGAGGAAAGAAAGTAAAAAGAACTTAGGGAATAATGGGACTAAAAAAGAAGGGAAAGGGCAAAATAAATAAATAAATAAATAAATAAAAACCTAAGCAATGTGTGGTCCCAGACTGAATGGTCAGAAGCTGGGAGAGAGTAATGTAAGAAACACTGAAAATCTGTGAACAGTAACAATGTCATTATCGTCAAATTTCATTGTTGGAACCCAGAACAGTTTGTTGTTGTTGTTAGGTGCCGTCGAGTCGGTATCCGACTCATAGCGACCCTTATAGGGTTTTCAATGGCTGAGTGCTTCAGGATTGCCTTGGGAGTGGATTGTCAGGCCCTTCTCCCATTTTTGCGGTGCTGGGAATTGAACTCGGGGCCTCAGAGACTGCAGTGCAGCGCTCTACCCACTGAGCTAAATCCCAGCCCCCCAGAACAGTTTAAGTATACCTATAATCCCACCGACTCAGGTGGCAGGGGCAAGAGGCTAGTAATTTCAAAGCCAGTGGCACCTTGCATAATTTAGCAAGATGCTGTCTCAAAAATGAAAAGAAAGAAATGGGCTTTAGGGTGCAGGTTTGTGGTAGATTGCTTGCAAAAAACGTGAGGCTCTGGGTCCAACCTCCCAAACAAAAAGGTTGCATTCATTGTTAGTTCTGTACTTTGGTTATGCTTTTTTTTTTTTTTTTTTTGTGGTACTGGGGGTTGAACCCAGGCCCTTGCACTTGCATGCTCTGCAAGTGCTGGACCACTGAGCTGCATCCTCAGCCCAGTTTTTTACTTTTTTGAGACAAGGTCTCACTAAATTACACAGAGCACCTCTGGTCTTGAACTTGCGATCCTCCTATCTCTGCCTCCCCAGCCGCTGGGTTGACAGGCGTGCGCCACTGCACCCAGCAGTTATGCTATTCTTATGAAATATATTCTGAAGGTATTTAGGATTAAAGGGATATGTCTACAATTTACTCTCAAAGGTTTATACTATACATAGTTCCTAAAAGAATAAGCATTAAAACTAAGGCATAATGTTTCACACCTGTGATCTCAGCACTCAGAAGGCTGAGGCAGGCGGATGGACACAAGCTTAAAGCCAGCCTAGGCTACACAGCAAGACTCTGTCGCAAACAAACAAACAAACAAAAACCTTAAGTTCCTTCTTTAGTCATTTTTCTCTTAGAATAGAACTTACTTCGTGTATCATTTCTCCTATTGTTATGTGCTGATTTGTTTGCTTCAGATTGACATCGTGAATTGCTTCGAGATCCGGGTCTTTCTTGACTGTCTGGTCTTACATCATCTAAATGGAGTGGTACCCACTTGTGCTTATTAGCTTGAAGAAAGCAAAATAAAATCATTTAATGACAATGTACAATTTTCACTAAAGCTTTGCAATTCGGAAAGAACTCTGCATTTTAATAAAATAAAAAGCTTAATTTGTCTTTAAAAAGATTATTTGTAGGGTACCAAAAGAATCTTTTTCCTTCTTATCTAACCTTGATAAACTTGTTTGTACAAATATTTCTAAACATAAAGTGAAAAGCGAGTGATGGAGTATCATTGGAATGCTTTCACTTAAGGGAAATGCTCATTCTTCTATTTAATTCTGATGGCTAAGCTATTCATAATCAAACATTATACATACTATTCTTGCTAATACTTGATTCTTAGCTTTAGAAGGGAGTATATTTAATGAGAGAATATAACATACACACTGGGAAGTCATGCTTTTCATTCAAAATCTTTTCATTTCAGAACACTGTCTAAAGTACTCATTAATAGGATTACTACCTGCAGCCTTACCACTGTGGCGTCCTATCCCGTCAGATCTCGGAAGCTAATCAGAGTCAGGCCTGCTTAATACTTAGATGGGAGAAGGCCTGGGAATACCAGGTGCTGTAGACTTGGGAGAAGGACCTGGCATCCCACTCCCAAAAAACAATCAGCCAGTGAAAACCTTATGAATAGCAGAGAAGCACGTAGGGTCGCTATGAGTCAGACATCAACTCAATGGCACCTAACAACAACTAATGAATTAGGATTTTAAAAATGTAAGTATAAAATGTCTAATTTGACAATTTTTTTTACAGCTAATATTCATCTTCCTAACTGAAGAAAAAAGAAGCCAGGCATGGTGGCACATGCCTGTAATCCCATCACCTGGAGGCTGAGGGAAAAGGACGAAGAGTTCATAGAAGCTGAAATTCTGTATAAACAAAACCAAAACACACATACCCACAAATAAAAAAAGAAGTAAAGAGATGCAAGCAAATTAACTTTTCATGAAGACTGACAATGTAACTAATTTTAATGGTTACAGACAGTGAAATTCTGAAGATTCTTTTTTCATGGATTCCATGGTTAAGGTTTCAAAATGTTCAGTATTCTGCATAATCAATGTTTTCTAAAAATAAAAGGACACAGGGCAAAGGAGAGACTACCAAAGTAATTAAGGGAAAGAATATTAGTACGCATTTATAGTACTAATTTCCGATAAATTCTATGGGTCAGATGAAGAACAAAGAAAATGAAAAAAATCTAGTAACTCTTAAAACCTTCAGTAAATTCTATCAATGACATTCCCAGGCATTAGCAAGCCCTTCTTTTAGTCAGAAAGTATGCTCTAGGAAATCAGCTCATGGCTTGATTACACGAATTTCCCTAACTACAAAACGCCTTGCTTTAGTGTTGCCTAATCAGTTTTAATGGAAGCAATTAATAAGTAGGACAAGTTTTAGTCCCAGATGATAGTTTGTCATATGTATAAATTTTAGAGAGTTGAAAAGACTACTTATGGCTGGCAGTGGTGCATGCCTGTAATCCCAGCAACTCGGGAGGTGGGGGCAAGAAGATCGCAAGTTTGAGGACAGAGGCTGCTTGAGTAACTTAGGGAGGCCTTGTCTCAAGATGAATAAAAAAGGGGCTAAGGGTGCAGCCCAGTGGTAGAGTGTTGGCAAAGAATGTGTGAGGCCCTGGGTTCAGCAGTCTAGCTCCAGAAAAGAAAAGAAAAGAAAAGAAAAGAAAAGAAAAGAAAAGAAAAGAAAGGGAAAGGAAAGGAAAGGAAAAGGAAGGGAAAAGGGAAAGGAAAAGGAAAAGGAAAGAAAAGAAAAACAAAAGACTGCTTGTGGCTGGGCACTGTGGTACATGCCTATAATCCTAGGCAATGGGGAGATGAAGGCAGGAGGATCACCATTTCAAGGCCAGAGGCAGCCTGAGTAACTTAGGGAGACCCTATCTCAAGATAAAAAATAAAAAAGGGGCTGGAGATGCAGCTCAATGGTAGAGCTCTTGCAAAGTATGTGCGAGGCCCTGGGTTCAGCCTCTTAGGACTGCAAATAAAATAAAATAAATAAATAATTAAGACTACTTATATGTCTAGGAAGCAGAAAAAAAGTGATAAAATGTAAGAAATGGAGAGAATTTTTCTACCAACCACTCACTTGTTCTGTTCCATCTATGTTTAAGCAACTAGCCTTTGCTCATTATATCAAGCAAGGGAGCCTAATGCTTATCCTACAACCAAAGATTATGTAATTCATTAAAAAGATAAACTATTCAAGTAAGTTCTCAGTATATGACAGATGGTTAGATGTCTCCTCCCATGCCACATTAGCTCTGTAGAGTACATGCTCCAATAGCTCCCCAAAGCACTCAAATTCTTAGTTGCAATTTGCCAAGGCCCTATATACTGGACCTTCCCTAAATCTCCTTCCCCATCACCTGCTGCTCTCCCTGAATGAGTATACGCTTCAGATAACAGATAAACCATAATCTGTCCCTAGACACATGGAAAGTCCACAAAAGAAAAGAAAAAAGGATGGAATACAGTATTTCTCCTTCAAAGTGTAGTTCTTCCAGGCAAATGCTACAAGGGAAAAAGCTGACTAAAATTGTTCTGACTTTTGTCTTAGAAAATTGAAATATTTCATTTTTTCAGAGCTCCCTAAAAAACATGGAGTACTTCCAATACAGATCTAAAAGAACAACAGATATCACTTTCTAAGAATATACTGACAATCATACCTATAAGTGGACCTTCATTCCATTTTTTTGCATATAATACAAATACAAAAAGAGAAAGGCTTATAGTTTAGAAATGTTACAAAAGCAAACCAGTCACTATTGTAGATGCAATACAAAATACACTTTGATAACTATTAGACATCAATTAATTAAATTCAATTATTCAGTACAACCTTCTTCAAAAATTTTAAAGTCAAAGCAAAGACATAAATTCACCTCTCTTTCGTTGATTACTTGACTGAGCTTCATCCTCACTGACATTTTCACCAGGACCATCTAATTTTGTTTCCCGGTTTTCTTTGCTGTCACTATTACTTCTTTTTTCAATCTTGTCTTCCTTTTCCTTTCTGATTTGGGGTTTCTTATTTCCTTGGCCGATGACACTCTGAGACTACAAAAAAACGTTTTCCGGATGGAATCATTTTCATTAACACTTTCACTAACATACCCAAAAATTTGTGGTTATATCCCTTACCTAAATTTTGCAAAATGAGAAAATAGCTTATCAAAAATAAAAACCTAGCCAGGCGTGGTGGCGCACACCTATAATCCCAGCAGCTTGGAAGGTGGAGGCAGGAGGATCGCAAGTCCAAGACCAGAGGCAGCCTGCATAATTTAGCAAGACCCTGTCTCAAAAAGTAAAAAAAAAAATGGGCTGAGGATGCAGCTCTGTGGTCCAGCACTTGCAGAGCATGCAAGCGCAAGGCCTGGGTTCAACCTCCAGTACTGCAAAAATAAATAAATAAATAAATAAATAAAAATAAAAATAAAAATAAAAACCTGGGAAGGAGATGTAGCTCAGTGATTGAGTACTTGTCTGGCACATGTAAGGTCCTGGATTCAATACACCCCACCATAAAAATAAATAACTACTTTGCAGATGGCAATGTTAAGACAAAGGTCAACCTGCAGACTGGGAGAAAATCTGCTAAGTATGTAATGGCTGGGTTTTAGCCGAGTTGGTAGAGTGCTTGCTCTGGTGCTCTGAAGCCCTGAGTTTGATCCCCACCACTATCCAAAAATGGGAGAAAGACCTGGAAGTCCATTCCTGAAACAATCAGTTATTGTAAACCCTATGAATAGCAGAGAAGCACTGACATAGTGCTGGGCATGTCAAAGCATCAGGGAGTGTTTCATTCTGTTGTACACAGGGTCACTACGAGTTGGACCCAACTTGAAGGCGGCAACTAACAACAGCAACAACACAGAATAAAAACCATGTTTCTCCATATCCACCCCCAAACATGAAGTTGCTATTGTTGTTTGGTGCCATTGAGTCAGATCTGATCCATAGCAACCCTATGTATAACAGAATGAAACATTACTTGACTCTGTGCCATGTCAGCATCTCTTTGCTATTTATAGGGTTTTCGGTGGCTGATTGGGGAATGGGCTGCCAGTCCTTCTCCCAAGCCTATAGCACATGGTATTCCCAAGTGGTCTCCCATCTAAGGACTAAACAGGCCGGACCCTGCTTAGCTTCCAAGATCAGATGGGATCGGATGCCAGGGGGCTATGGCTGCAGACAAATGTAAAGTTAGCTCCTGAGACTACAACCAGATGAGGGAAATATGATGTCAAGTATCTGGTAAGTGAGTAAAAGTATAAAAAGGGAAGCTGTCATGTTTTTACCATGTTTATATCACATATATAATTTCATAAAAATACAAAGTTTTGATTATAAACGTGTTCATTACTACAGAAACAACACGTAATTCTTAAGCTACTAGATTCATTACTAATACTATGGTCAGCATCAAAGGATGACGGCAAATTAAATAGAATAGGAATCTTATTGATGAGTCAACTCTTTCAATGCCCCTCATAGCAATAATTCTTTTGATTTTAAGTAAAGTAAATTCTACATGTTGAAATGAGAATGCTACTTTTTATTTGTAAAAAATCTTAAAATACTTACCCCAGTATTCACTAATTCACTTGGAGTTGGCCAATTTGCCATGTCACTGAAATCACTGGCCTAAAAAGGAGTAAGCATCATGTTGCAAATTAGTTTTAGAATTTTGAAGTAGAAAAAGTATTTGCTAAGTGATAATTTTTAAAATCACCTATATTTAATTATGTGCAAAGAGTTGTTATATTAATTCAAATGTTTCTCCAAACAGAACACTTTGAAATAAAAATGCTTTCGTCTTATTAACAAACTTAATGCAGAATTTAATGATATTAATTAAATTGAGACAAAATTAACAAGTATGAGATTTGGATAATGGTTATAATTCTCTAGAATATTTACTTTGATGTCAATGATATAATTAGAAGGAAAACATACTAAGAATAATTCCTAAATATTCAAAATTAATACAAAAAGAATCATTTCCTGTAAAGACATACCTTGCTGGATTTCTTTGCCTTAGGTTTTCCTGCTTTTATAATTTTTGGGGAACTGAGCTCTAAAGAAAAGACATGAAAATTTTTTTACAACTATTTGACTCAATATATGAAGCAAAATAAAAATTATTCCAATTTCAGTAAGTCAGTATAATTATCATTACCAACAAAATCCAAAGCTCTGAAAATCAAATTCCTAGCAAGATATCAACTACATTTAATGTACAGATTCAATCTGGGTGCAGTGGCATACACCTGTAATCCCAGTGACTCTGGAGGCTGAGGCAGAAGGACCATGAGTTCAAGGCTAGAGGCTACCTGAACAACTTAGTGAGACCCTGTCTCAGAATAAAAAATGAGTTGCAGGCCCAGTGCAGTGGCATACACCTATAATTCCAGTGACGTGGGAGGTGGAGGCAGAACACAAGTTCAAGGCCAGAGGCACCCTGCATAATTTAGCAATACCCTGACTCAAAAAGTAAAAAATCAGGTGAGGGTGCAGCTCAATGGTAGAGCACTTGCAGAGTATGTGTGAGGCCCTGGGTTCGGCACCCCGATACCACACACACAGAAAAAATGGTCTAGGGTACAGCCCAGTGGTAGAGCAAAGTATGTATATAAGACCCTGGATTCAATCCCCAAGTACTGCCATATACTTAAACACACACGCACGCGCGCGCGCGCACACACACGCACACACACACACACACACACTCTCACTCTCTATGTATATCTATATATATATACACTCACATATATATACATACACACGAAATTATATGTATATAATTATCTATTCTAACTGGTCATCCATGTCCAAACAAAAATAATTTAGTTTACTTAAATGAATTGACAGTTTACTGCATTGATGGGTAAATCAACACATGTAACGTGAGGAAATAGAAATAAAATGTTTTAATAAAGTTCAACATATTTTCTAATGAGATAAATTTTTCTATACAATTAATGTATTCACTAAGAAGCATTCAGAAAAATCAAAAAACTTCAAACTACTGTTCAGGAAACAAGCAGGTCTGGCAACTCTAGTAAGGCTGTACCTACATTCAAGCCATTAAAAAAAAAAAAAAAAAAAAAACAGTAACTAGTCTCTAAAAGTTTGTAAAAGATCATTGTTGTTTGCTGGGCCTGGAGGTGCACACCTGTAATCCCAGCACTCAGGAGGCAAAGGCAGAGGCAGGAAGAGTTCAAGGCCAGCCCAGGCTATGTATCAAGATTCTATCTCAAAAAGGACCGTCACTATGGGCTGGGGATGTAGCTCAGCAGTAAAGCGCCTGCATAAACCAGACCTTGGGTTCAATCTCTAGCACCACAAAAAAGACTATCACTGCATCACTACTTTCTGCCTTTTAGTTCAGTTCATTTTCTCACAAGATGACCAGATGGCATCACCTAGCCAACGTGATCTAAACTAAGTATTAAATTCAAAATTGGCAAGGGATATGGTGGCACACACCTTTAATCTCAGCACACAGGAGGGTAAGGCTGGAAGATCAAGGCCTGCCTGGGCTACATAGCAAGTTCAAAGTCAGTCTCACACACACAACCAGACTTGGTTGGGCCAGGTGCTGTAACACACCTGTAGTCCCAGAAAGTCTGGAGGTTGAGGCAGGAAGATTGAGTCTGAGGCCAGAGACAGCCTGCTCAAATTAGCAAGACCCTGACTCAAAATTTAAAAGTTAGGAAAAAAGGGGTAGGGCCTGAGGTTCAGCTTAGTGGTAGAGCACTTGTGTAGCATGTATGAGGCAAGTACCAAAAAAAAATGAGAGACTTGGGATCTGCATCTATAGACAACATAATGCCAAAACTCAAATCCAAAAGTACATTTAAATAAAATGCAAAACATTTATCAAAAGAAGGCGGTGGCTGCGTGTAGCGGGGCATGAGATTACAATCTCAGTTAATCTGGAGGCTGAGGCAGAGCATTAGTAGTAGTACAAGTGAACGTGAGCAACACAGTGAGTGTCTCAAAAAAAGATAATAAAATGTGATCAGAGATGAACATACAGGGAATCTTGAACTTTTCATTCTCTTTTAAAAACTCTATACAGAGTATACAGGTATTCCTTTTTATTGATCTTTATATTTATGATACACATATATACACATGCATGTACCTGTGCATATATACATATATATATGTATGTACCTGTGTATGAGTGGATAAAATACTCCACTAAGAAAAACTAAGTGGGGCACAGTGGTACATGCCTGTAATCCCAGAGACGCAAGAGGATCTTGAGCTTGAGGCCACAGACAGCCTGTGTAACTTTGTGAGATTCTGACTAAAAATAAAAAAGGGGATAAAAAAAAAGAGGGAGCCATTAGGGAAATGCAAATCAAAACAACGCTGAGATTTCACCTTACACCAGTAAGAATGGCCAAGATCAATAAAACAAACAACAACAAATGCTGGCGAGGTTGCGGGGAAAAGGAAACACTTTTACATTGTTGGTGGAGCTGTAAATTGGTGCAACCACTATGGAAATCAATATGGAGGTACCTCAAAAAACTAAAAATAGATCTACCATATGACCCAGCTATCACACTATTGGGAATTTACCCAAAGGGAGATGAGTCATCATACCACAGAGACACCTGCATCTCCATGTTCAATGCAGCGCTTTTCACAATAGCAAAGATATGGAATCAACCAAAGTGCCCTTCAACAGAAGAATGGATTAAAAAACTATGGTATGTATACACAATGGAATACTATTCAGCAATCAAGAAAAATGAAATAGGGTCATTCGCAGCAAAATGGATGGAATTAGAAAAAATTATTTTAAGTGAACGAACACAAGCTCCAAAAGAGAAACAACACATGTTCTCACTCATATGAGAGAGCTGACTCAAAATTACAAGAAGGAAAAATCCTACTCAAAGGTCAGATCACATTAAAAGGGGGGGAGGGAAGATAAGAATGAGGTCAATATAAATGGACTAGAAATCGCATGTAATTGTTCTAACAAGATAGAAACAAAGACCACTACAGGAAAAGTTTCTAT
>VMDO01007519.1:0-28123 GCA_007922755.1 Pedetes capensis | reverse complement strand
TGAAAAGCATGTCAAAATGAATCACACTATGATGTACATTAAAAATTTCTAAAAAAAAAAAAAAAAAAAACTGAGCTGGGAGGCGAAGAGAGGAAAGCAAGATTAGGCAGAGAGAAAAGTCAAAGTGCAAGGTAAGCCTGGCCTTGACCAAACTTGCAGGGGCTCCAGAGACAACCAAACCCAACAAAGTTGAATCTGTGTTGGGCCCAAATGACCCGGCCTACACTCCTGCTTTTCCAATCACTGGATATGGGTTTTTCTGCATAAAGGGCATGATTAGCCGCACACCCACACAGCGGGGAAGGACACCCTCTTTGAAGAGAGGAGTAAGCTGTACATTTGTGACTTCTACAAATGCTGCAATTGTGGGGCGCAAATGTGATGGAGTCCTTAGAAACAGCCAGCACCTTTGAAGGATGGATAGGAGTTCAGGTGAGAAAAGGAATGCCAGTTGGTGGCCACAGCATGAGAACATCACAGAGGCAGGACACGTGAATTTTGCTGAAAGAGTCATGAGGTGTCCAATATCATTTGGTAAATAACTGAGGGATATTTTGATTATAAGGGAGAGAAGCGCTGTTCAGTCTAGAGGTAACAGAAGAATATGTATCAGTTTGCTTATTTGAAAATGTGTTCGGTTTCATGTAACAATTGGACAAAATGACATCAGCAGTGGCCCATCTCCATTTCTTGGCTGCATATCCAGGGTGACAAGAACCTCACCCCTCTTTCCTATTGTATTTAGCTCAGGGAGAACTTCCCCAGAAGTTTTTGTCTCAACTTTGTTTTCTGTTTCTTCTGGGATCTTTTGATCAGTGCTGGAAAACAGAAGTAGAAGTTGGACTTGAGGATAAGTCATGGCCCTGCTACATGGTAGCTGAATGGCTTTGGTTGAGTTACTTAAGCTCTCTGAGATCCATTTCATCAACTGTAAAATGGGTGTGATATTTACCCCACTTGCTTTGGAGGAATAATGTGAAGATCACGTGAATAAGGCATGTGGAAGCACTTGAGAATTCTAAACCGCTACATACACCTAGGATAGAGTTACTAAAACTCATGTTTACAATATGACTATTTGTTGTTGTTGTTGTTAGGTGCCATCGAGTTGAGTCCGACTCATAGCGACCCTGTGTGCAGCAGATCGAAACACTTCCCGATTCTGTGCCAGGCACACAATCTTATTTATGTTTAAGCCCATTGTTGCATACACTGTCAAACCATCTGGTGGAGGGTTTTTCTTTTTTTAATTGACCTGCCACTCTCCCAAACATGATGTCTTTCTCCAGGTATTGATCTCTCCTGACTACAGGTCTGAAATATGTGAGACTCAGTCTAGCCATCCTTGTTTCCAAGGAGCACTCTGGTTGCACTTCTTCTAGGACAGATCTGTTGATTCTTTTGGCAGTCCATGTATATTCAATAGACCTCTCCAGTACCCAGTTTATCCTAGAACCCAATTTATCCTATAACCATATGCTCTTTTTGTCATATGTTTATATCCCTTTTGTAAAACAGTCCCTGGCTGGGATTTAGCTCAGTTGGTAGAGTGCTGTTATGCAGTTTTTGAGGTCCCAATTTCGATTCCCAGCACAGCAAAAAGGAAAAAGGATGTGGCAATTCATTCTGGAGACAATCCCAAAACAGCCATTGAAAGCCCTACAAGGCTTGTTATGAGTCAGACATAACTCGACGGCACCTAACAACAACAACAACAACAAAACAGTCTCAAGTTATTGTCATCATTATCACCACCATCATCTCATCAAAGTAGTGACTATGTAAACGCTGTACTTAGTCCATGCGTTTCAAGCACACGTAGATGTAACCCTACATTAATTACCACCACCCTGCTGTCTAACAAAAAATTAAATCATAATCATTATCACATACTCATTATTATAATCATTATCACATATTCATTTCTTCTTTCTTTTCTTTTCTTTTCTTTTCTTTTTTTTTTCTTTTGCAGTTTTGTGGGGTAGAACTCAGGACCTCACACAGGTTAGGCACATGCTCTACCACTGAGCTGCACCCCCAGCCCCTTTATTCGTTCTTTTAAGACAAGATCTCGCTTCATTACACAGGCTGTCTCTGGCCTTGAACTAATGATTCTCCTGCCTCAGCCTTCTTGGTCCCTGGGATTACAGGTGTGTGCCATGGCACCCAGGTCACCTACTCATTTCATTTTTCAGCATCGTTTAGACAGCTCCTACCTTCAGTACTTCAAGCATATTTCATTAAGCAGCTGGACTTTGCACAGTGTCAAAATGGAATGTTCTCTTCCCATAAAACATAAATGCTTTCTCAAACTCAAATGCTTTCTCTCCCATGAATCCTTAAGGAATCTTAATTATACTCATTTGACGACTATTTCTTGAGTCTGTGGTCTCCTATAGCTGGGAGCTAGTGATCGCCTAACAAAACAAAACAAAAAACAAAGTTATCTTCAAGCTTTTCCTCTCTTCCAGAACTGCCCCCTACCCATGCCTACCTGGGCCTCAATGTGCTGTGGCATCCAGAATATGGCACCTTGAAGGGTCTGCTGCTGGTCCTACCTCTGCTCCCAAGTCATTCTGTGTCCCTAGAAAGCAGAGATAATGAATTTCTGACACGTGAATTATAATCTTCCCTCCCCATACTCAGTATATGGTATGAGTTCAAGGATAGGATATGAACTGAATTGAGCTGAGTTGAACTAAACAAAGCAAATCTACCCTATTTGGTTCTAAAAAAGTAATAGCTTAGATTGAAAGGAAATTCTTCAATTGAACTACTGGGCTAATTCAAATGCACCATAAAAGTTCTTGTACTATATAATCTTGCATGAGGATAGAAAGAAAGACTCTGCAAAGAAGGCCCTCAGCAATTACTGTACAACCCAGTAGAGTTTAGTGGTAAGGAATGTTAAGCTACCAAATAGGTCTACAAAGTTTTATTTTTATTTATTTGTCTACAGAGTTTTGAATCTTTGTGCTGTGTGACCTGGACTAAATCACTTACCTGCCTGTGTCTCAATTTGCTCATCTGTAGACTAGAAATAACAACTACTTGCTAGGATGTTATGTTGTTGTTGTTGTTATGTGCCATCAAGTCATGCCCAACTCATAGGGACCCTATAGAGTTTTCAATGGCTGATTGTTTCCAGATTGCCTCGGGAGTGGATTGCCATGTCCTTCTCCCAAGGATGTTATGTTGTTGTTGTTGTTGTTGTTGTTGTTGTTGTTGTTGTTGTTAGGTGCCCTAGAGTTGGTATCCGACTCATAGCGACCCTACATACAACAGGCGAAACACTATTGTCAATGCTTCTCTGCTGTTCATAGGGTTTTCGGTGGTGGATTGATTTTTGGGAGTGGGTTACTGGGTCCTTCTTCCAAGCCTCCAGCACCTGGTGTTCCCAGGAGGTCTCCCATCCAGGTATTAAGCAGGCCTTACCCTGCTTAGCTTCTGAGATCTGATGGGATCAGATGCCACAGGGCTACGGCCGCAGACCAAGGATGTAATAAGCTTCAAAAATATAAAGCAAATAAAATGCTCGGTACATTTTGTTGTTGTTGTTAGGTGTCATTGCGACCCTTATAGGGTTTTCAATGGCTGATTGTTTTGGAATTACCTCGGGAGTGGATTGCCATGTCCTTCTCCCATTTTTGCGGTGCTAGGAGTTGAACTCGGGACCTCAGAGACTGCAGAGCAGTGCTCTGCCAACTGAGCTAAATCATAAAAATTTGGGTTATTCTCACTGCTATTAATCTGCAAAGCCATGTATACAGATAGGTGAATTCTCTCCATATTCGCCAGCAACTAACTTCAAACGGAAGATGAGTGAAGAGAGATGTAGGCAGCTTTTGTTTGATTCCGTACTTGGTTTGAATATATAGGTATATGCATTTCCTAACACGTAAGCAGACTTCTCACATGTTTAGTCCCTGAGTTCTGAGTTTTTAATACCTTTTTAAAAGGAAAAAAAAGTACGCTTTTATTTCTCCCCAAGAAAAGCTCAAAAGCCAATAACTTTTTTTTTTTTTTTTTTTTTTTGCAGTACTTGGGGGGCTAAACCCAGGGCCTTGTGCACACTTTTTAAGTGCTCTCTCTACCACTGAGCTGTACCCCTAGCCCCTTGTTCCTTATTCTTATTTTTTATTTTGATTCAGGGCCTCACTAAGTTGTACAGGCTGCCTCTGGCCTCAAACTTGAGATCTTCCTGCCTCCACTTCCCAAGCAGCTGAGATTCCAGGCATTCGCCACTGCCCCCGGCAAAAGCCAATAACTTTTAAAACTATACTTTCATTACTTTTGTAAAATATGCTAAGAAGCATTATTACAAATAATTTAAATCAATTCCACCAATTTGTTACCATAAGGGATCAACCATACGCTCCTGAAGTGGCAGTCTAGATTTTGAACCGGTCTCTGGGTGTGCGAGTGTTTCGGGAGGTGACACATCCTGGTTTTATCTAAATTTAATCTTGCTCAGTGTATCTAGGTAATCGGGGACTTCAGTTACTGCACAACACTTCTGTATTCTTAGTTAACATTTTGTAGGCGGCAATCAGGAAAGCTTGCTGGAGTCACGTCCTTACCAGACTGAACAGCACCTTGCCATCCACGTACAGATGGCTTCTGTGGCGTTAAAAGGGGGCCCCACATTTCCTCCAGATTGGCTGGTGAGTGGGACTCTTGCCAGGAATTACACCTGGATTTCGGTAATTAGTAAGCTTCTCTCTGGATCCAGTTGTCCTGGAGGAGAGAATCACAGGTGAGTTGCTGAGGGGTAAGAAGCACAGGTGCATTGAGATTGGAAATTAGGCTAGAGAAAAATGCATCTAAATTGGAATTGAAATAGGGTCAAAGTCCATCAGCAATGGAAAGCTTAGCAAAGAGCCAGAGGGAAAAATGCACAGAGGTAAGGCCAGGGCAGTGTGTGAATGAAGACCGGGAAGGGCTTTGTAGGAGTTGAGGCTTTATCCTAAGGACTGATATTGAAAGGTGATAAGCAAGAGGTGGGGGGAGGAAGCACAAAATTTGTATTTGACTTGTTTCGAGCTAAAATATAAATAAGCATCTTTATCCCAATCAGATTGTATCTTAGGTCTTTGGAAATATAACCATCTGCTTTACTTATTTGGTAGGACACACCACCTTTACTTTCCTATGAAGCCAGCATCTATATACTTTAATATTGCTACTTTATGATTTCTCTCAGGCCACTGACCTGTGTCCTAAAAAGGAATTACTCTGGTTCCTGATACATAAAATAGGAAGCTTCTACATTTTTCTGAAAGGAGGTCTTTAAGAATGGATTCCAATAAACTTTAATGTCTATCAGCTTAAAACAGAAATGGAATAGCAGGATACCACCTGGTATATGTATGAGGCTACTTTGTAAACTTGGAGAGTTATACAAAACCTTAGACATCATTCACTTTAACAGTTCTCAAACTTTTGGCCTCAGGAGCTCTTATACTCTTTTTTTATTTTCTTCTTCTTCTTCTTCTTTTTTTTTTTTTTTTTGGCAGTACTGGAGGTTGAACCTAGGGCTTCGCGCTTGCATGCTTTGCAAGTGCTGTACCACTGAGCTGCATCCCCAGCCCATTTTTTTTTTACTTTTCTGAGACAGGATCTCGCTAATTTACACACACTGTGTCTGGTCTCAAACTTGTGATCCTCCTGCCTCCACCTCTCAGGTGGCTGGGATTACAGGCATGCGCCACAGCACCTGGGTTGGAGCTCTTATCCTTCTTAGAAATGATTAGTGACCTCACAGAGTTTTTGCCTGTGTGTTACCTCTATTCCTATTGACTGTATTAGAAAATTTAAAGCAAGAAAATTTTAAAACACAGCAATGGACAAGCACAGGTTTCCTCAACCACCAGAGCCGTGATATCATAACACATGGTATAGCCCCAGGAAAATTCCACTCCACATCCCTGAGAGAATGAGAAAAGAATAATAACATTTATTATTGTTACCAAAAATTTTGCCTTCATGGACATTCCATAAGGATCCCAAGGAACCCCGTAATCCCTCCACTACGCTTTGAGAACCATTAATCTACTCCACCAGCACGTCTGTCAGCTTGTCATGCTGCAGCAGTTTGTATGTTGCTGTGATGCTGAAAGCTGTCACCAGCACTTCAGATACCAGCAGGGCCACCCATGATGGACAGGTTTTAGCTGAGCTTCTAGACCTAGATAGACTAGAGAGAAGAATCTGGCAGCCCACTCCTGAAACAATTAGCCATTGAAAACCCTATGAACAGCAGAGAAGCATTATCAAATATAGTGCTAGAAAATGAGCCCCCCAGACTGGAAGGCTTTCAAGAGATGACTGGGGAAGAGTTACCTTCTCAAAATCAAGTCGATCTTAAATATGGGAATAGAATAAAGCCCCTGAGACCTCCTTTTGTTGATGTGGCATGTCTCAAAATGAAAAGAAACATAGTGGCTGCAACAATAGACTCCAATATAAAAATATCGTGTATATGGCACAGTGTCAGAGAGTGTTTTGTTCTGTTGTACATAGGGTCACTATGCACCTTAAAACAATCTGTGAAGAACGTGCTCCAGGCCATGCAGCTAGGGAGGTGAGAACCAGAGTTCCTGCTTTTGTAGCTTGTCTTTGACACGCATCTGTCCCAACAAGGCCACTTACCAAATAGTGATCCCAATGTGTATTAGCTAGGGTAACCCTAGGGAATTGCAGCTGCTGAGGCTCAAAACATGACACCCCAAAGAATGGGGCCTTGGCATGCTGAGTACCTCAAAGGGAAGAAGATGAGAGGGGCCTCAGAAGCAAGGTCTTTCTGACCTTTCCCCCAACCTCCTTCCTGCTACCCTCTGACTTCCAGTGAAAGGAGTCACGGAAGACAGAATTCCTCTTCCCCAAGGCAAGCCCTAGGAATTGGGACTCTCCCCCAAAGCAAACAATAAAGCCTGAAACAACCACTCTCTCCCTTCTCCCTTCTCCCTTGAAGACCCTCATTCCAGAAGGGTCCTGCCCCATACCTGGGGGAAGGAATGCAATGCAGAGGCCCAGAGGAATCTGAACAGACAGGCCTTGCTGGGTTCCCCTTCATCCCATTGCCGCAAGATCCAATCCTACATCTGCACGCTGTCCATTCTTCCTCAAGCCTAGGCACAGAAATAGAAGTTGTCCCCAGATAAAGGGGTCTTCGTGTCTGAAGGCCCTTGTGTCACATTAAACTTCGATTACATGACTTTGTTGGGGGTTTCTCTTGCTAACCCATTCTTTGTTATGGGAGGGTTGGCTGTGACCCTCGCAATGGGGTGAGGAAAGGGACCTTTCTACCCTCACAGCCACAAAGGGTCTCCAAAATTTCACCCATTTATCATTCACATAATAGTCCGACGTAGGTGTCCTTTGTCGGTGAGCATCTCAAGGGGACCAACACACCTCATTTGGCCTAGAACTGTGCAAATTTAAAAACTGGAACTCCGATGGTCCAGGAGCTCCCGCAGCCCTGGGTAAGCCAGGAGAGTTGGTCACTTCAGCTGCCCCTAGGGTTTTGGAGCCTTCTGCAACCAGCCCGGGGCAAAGAATGCGGGAGACACACCTACTTGTCAAGAACTTCAACCCAGAAATGACGCACATCCCTTCCCCTTCATTTCCTGGTGGGAAGTGGTTACATGGATGGAAGGGGGTCAGCATGGGAAATAGAGTTGGGCAGCTGGAGCCTTGAAGGGGAGAATGCACTGTTAGACATACTTGCCAAAAAAGATATTAAGATATCTAATTATTCCATTGGGAGAAGGACATGGCATCCACTCCCAAAGCAATCCTGAAGCAATCAGCCTATGAGGATCACTATGAGTCAGACCCATCAACAACATCTAACAACAAACTATTCCATAACTCTGTGGAGAGGAAGGCACGTGGGCATTGTAAATGCTATGTTTTATTTTCAAGGTTATAATAGAAGGGAGAAAATTGGGTCCAAGAATATGTAAGCAGTGGTGTAGATCTAATTTCCAACTTAATTCCTATGTAGAGGCCTTGGTTTAAAATAGTCACCACTAATTGATGAAAGGGGGTGGTGATTTTTGTAACAGTTATTCTCTAAGAGTATTGGGCAAGCAAAATACATTCTAAATGCATTAGGTAAGCTCCATACTTAAGGAAATATTCCTAAAACAAAATAATTTATTTGAGAAACAAAATAAAAAATATTCTCCTCATTTGATGTGTGTGTGGGCACTTGTGTATGTGCGTGTGCACGTGAGCACAGGGTCTCAAAGAGGTGTGTGTCATGTGTTTCGACCTATTTCCAAGGCTGAAGTCACTCTCACTATCATTGCTTTGCAGTTAAATGTCTGATACTCTATGTCCCCAGCAAGATAGCAATAGAATTATGTTTACCACCTGTGCCAGAGGTCTTCCCAGTGAGTTTGAATCTGAATTCAAATTCTGAAAAAGGATCCCATAAATTCAGAGATGTTGTTGTTGAGGGCCATCAAGCCAAATCTGACTCATAGCGACCCTGTGTACAAAAGAATGAAACACTCCCCGACACTGTGCCATGCCTGGCAGTACGTCAGTGCTCCTCTGCTATTCACAGGGTTTTCCATGGCTGATTGTTTCCAGAGTGGGCTGCCAGGACCTTCTCCCAAGCATACAGCACCCAGTGTTCCCAGGCAGTCTCCCATCCAAGAACTAACCAGGCTTGGCCCTGCTTAGCTTCCAAGATCTGACGAGATCAGGCACAGATACAGAAACATAATTTCACTGGCAACCAAGGAAGTTGTCCTGAAGAAATCCTACTAGGCTGAGCTCACCTTCTAACTAACCAAGAGAAATGCTTAATTTCATAATTTAACATTAATAAGCAGGAAAATAAACAGGTGAAATGAAATCGGAACGGGAAGAAATTCTTTTCATGGGGTGCTTGGAATGTCCTTTCAGGTTTTGCATTTAGCAAATCAAAGATGTTCTTATTAACTAAAAAAAAAAAGGAAGAAAAATCTGTTTGAAAACTGAGTCACTGTGCACACAGAAGATACTGCTATGATGGATATAATGATACTGAAAAAGACAGAAGTCAGGAACCACTTAAACAGAGAAAATGTGTTAGTAGAAATTAATATGAACTCACACTCTATTTTTACAAGATTTTCAAAGGATAAGTAAATATATAAATATATCCCATACCATATAACCCAAGTTATTGGTAGTATGTTGTTCCTGGTATTTTCTATTATCTTCAGAGTTTAACAAGGAGGGATTTCAATATCTATTTTAATTAAAATAATTTAAATTCAATTAAAAAGTTTATGTTATTTCTTTGGTTATTAAATACAATAAGTGCTTTCCCTTGACCTTGTATTTTCTCTCCTTGAATAAATCCTAAGTTGCCTCCCAAGCAAGAGTAAACTTTACAGGAATGGGAATATTGTCAAAGTATGTTCATTGAAATCTAAGTGAATATTCCTAACATAGGTTCTTACCCTTTCTTTTATTAGCTGCCAAAACTAGAATTTTGCTCAAAGTAATTGTAAACGTGAAATTTGGAGCCTTCTTCTGAGTTACAACTGGAAACATATGGTTGTATTTTTACCAAAATTGATCTAGCTCATGCAAATATTAGCATACTACTAAGAGAAATACAGTGTAGTTTGTATTTACATTGTATTTTCTCTAAGAATCCATAGAAGCATTAGAATTACACAGGTTTAAGACATGCGTTCTTCATGGTATTGTATATAATTCTGGCTCGTGTTTTCTTCCCATCGTACATCTTATCAGAGTTAGTTGCTTAAAAAGGACTTTTTTAAAAAAATTCTCCTTCTGTTCTGGGTTGAAGCTTTTTATTTGAAATATAACTTGCCCAAAGCACGTAAATAGAAACAACGGCAGTTCTTTCCACGTGATTAGCCGAAGGGGGTGTTAAGAAATTTCTGTTTCTTCTATGCATGTGATTCGAAAAGAAGTGCTAAATTGCTAAAGGAAATTAAAATGGAGGGGAAAAATGGAATTCTACATGTTGCCATCTTTAGGCAATTTTCTGAGTCCTACATAACCCAGTTAAGATGAAATCCAAATTTGAAAAAGAGAAGCCTTGTTAGGAACAAAGAAGGAAAAATCAGCAAAAATTTAATTAGAATATTGTCTTTGATATCTTTCACTGAAACAGAACTGTTTACCACACACGGAAGTGAGCTCTCTGAAAGGAAAATAAACAGGTAGAATAAGGAGTGTTCATGGGGGGAGGGACAGGAGTGTCTTTGAATTGTCTTTTCTTTTATTCTTATATTGTGAAACAGGCATAACAGAATAATAGACCATTCAAAAAGTATAGGAGTTAAAAAAAAAAAAAGCCCAGGTCCCACACAACACCCACTATGGTGACTTTGGTGTATTTCCTTCAGTTCCAAACACTTCTAATGAGTTGGTGTCTTTCAAAAACAACAACAAAGCTCTTTCCTAAAGCACTTGCATGGTTCAGAGGAGTGGATAGAAGCTTTCAGGAGCAATTGGTATTCATTTATTTTGTTTTTCAAAATCCAAGAAGGAGTCACCCCTTTGATATTCTATCCAAGCAACAGGTGAAAGGGAACCGTTAGACTGTGCAATTGAAGTCTGATAGACCTCTGTCAGCATTTAAAAGCCCCCCTCACAGGGAGCCCCAGGCTTCTAAAATGGAGATTGCCCACCCCCAGCCTGAATCTGGCTTCCTCCTTCCTAATCCCCACCAAAGATTGTCACCCAAGAGGCTTCCTCCTTTCTAATTCTCCACAAAGACAGCTACCTAAGACCTCATACTCCCTTCACCTACCCATCCAGACTTAGCCTGCTTTCCCCCATGAGAAAGAAACCACCCAGTCTGAATGTGTCCCTTGAGTCCCTGTGATATTTGCAGATCCAAATGACCCACAACCTCAGGGGCTTTTTCTCATGTCACCGAGGAGTCCAATTGCCAGCTTCTCTTCATATTGAATATGGACACAGAGCGGCAAATACAACTGAAGGAGAGAGTTGGGAGCTCAATTCACAACCTCCTGGGAATGGCATTGGGAGGTATGTAAAGAAAAAAAAAAAAAAGCAAACCACTACAAATTTTTTTAATGGAATTCAGAGCCTCATTGATGTATCTTCAAAGTTGCCTTATGAAGGTGTTGAGCACAAGATTTGATGCCTTTACATGAGAAAACTGAGGTCTGTGGAGATCCAAACATCACAGTCCAAACCACATTAGAGCTAGAGCTCCAGGCATCCAACCCCTACATCATTCAGTCCTGTGGGCTTAATTGCCTACTGTCAATAAGCTTTCAACAGGCAAATTTTAAGGCATTGAGAAATAGTTTAGAGGAGATTACCCTTTCTTTGCAAGTTCTTTGCAAGTTCATTGAGCCCATAATACATTTTGTGATGAAATGTCAAAAATATTTAGAAATATTTAGAAAATATTTAGAGAGAGTGCAATGCATGGAGCTGACATTTTACAAGGGATAAAAACAGAAAACCAGGGGTTTATGTGACTTGGCATCCCAAACCTGGATTCTGCTACTTTTCTCCTAGGAAATGAGGATGCCCAGAGTGACTTGCCATCTCACTGTTCAGTCCTTTCTCCTTGTCAAGAAAAAAAAAAAAAAGACTTTACCTGGTCAAAAAAGGACATCAGATTTGAAGGCAGCTTCTGGAAGGCTCAGCTCTACTTTATGATGTACCATATAGCTGTTGTGCCATTGAAAACTCTATGAATATCAGAGAAGCACTGACAATAGTGTTTGGCCTGTCCTATGTAGGGTCTCTATGAGTCAGATACCAACTTGACAGCACCTAACAACAACAACATAGCTATTATAGGGCTGGGCTTTAGTTCAGTTGGTGGAGTTCTTGCTGTACATGCTCTGAGGCCCTGGATTCAATCTCCAGCCCCTCAAAAGTGGAAGAAGGATGTGGCAGTCCACTCCCAAAACAATCCTGAAATGATCAGCCATGGAAAACCCTATGCATAACAGAGAAGCAGTGACAATAGTGCCAGGCATGGCACAGTGTCGGGTAGTATTTCCTTCTGCTGTACATAGGGTCACTATGAGTCAGACCGAACTAGAGGGCACCTAACAACAACAACAACAACAACAACAACAACAACAACAACAACAAACCTAGGCAATTAGAAAGATTGGTCACACTCAAGAGTTGGAGATAATTCCATATGAAGCTATCTGGACTGGAGCCTCTTCTCTGAGACAATGAAGTTATAAAATGTCATTCCATGATCTTTCTCTCTGCTCAAATTCTTAATAGAGTTTTATTTAATGTCTGGTTCCATAGCTTTCCATTAATTTATACAAGTAGCAAAACTTACAGGACAGCTACTTTATTCCAGCCTCTGAAAGCCCCAGTCACTGGTTGAATGGGGACTAAAAAGAAATCAGGGCCTCATGAAAACCATAATCCAGTCAGAGAGAAATGCAAGCATTACTAACATTATCACCCCAGTGTAATTAGGGAAAGTCCTAGGGTGTGATGAAGATGTACTTGATAAGCCTGACCAAACAGAGGGTGGTCCCAGAAGACTTCCTGGAGGAAGTGATCTGAGGGCTGAAAGGAACATACTGGAGAACTGGAGGAAGAGGGGAAAGACTGACATGATGGAATCTGGAAACAAGGGACCATCGTGCGTAGTGCTTTGCTGGAACTGCGAAAAGGACCAGGATGGGGCAGCCTAGGAGAGGCAAAATTCCAGGGACCAGCAAAGGTCCAGTCATAAGAGCAAAAGGACAAGCTGCTCAGATGATGTAGTTTGGGCTGAGAAGTTTGTGGTTGTGATGACAAGAAGCAGTGGGATTGGGAAAATATTTAGGTTGCAAAATCAACAGACTTTGGTGATGTTTGAAACTTAGGAGTGGAAGAAAAGAGGGCATTAAGAAGGAGACCCTGTTTTCTGACTGTGCAATCACATGAACGGTGGTATGTTCACAGAGATAGGAAACGCTAAAGACTCAACCTGGGGGCAGATAGTAGATTTGATTTGAGCATATTGGTGTGAGGTTGCTTTGAGGCAGCCAGATAGAAATCTGAGTTCATTAGTAGGTACTATATGATCAGAATCCTTTGCCAATATAAGAATTCAATCTTACTACCTTAAACTATTCAAAATATGCCTGATGATTTGGTGAAGAGGACTTGAATATGATCTCTATCTCTGAAAAAAACCAACCAAATAGTATGTAATAATAATTTGAAAAGACTTTGGAAATCAGCCTTCTTTTGGGAAGTACATTTATCCATTTATTCACATTTACTCAAATATAGATTGAATAAGTAGATATTATAATTTCAGTGTAATAAATATACAATTCACTGCAAAAGCTATCTGGGCTTTTAGGTGACTGGGGTGTGTGTGTGTGTGTGTGTGTGTGTGTGTGTGTGTGTGTGTGTGCTCACACACACACACATACGCTTAGCAAAATACGCACTCATGAAACATCCTGAAATAAAATAAGCTTAATACATTAATATTTGAATAACTATATACAAAAGTCATGAGCCTTTATTCAGATATCAATGTATTTTATTTACTAGTAATCATTAGTTCCAAAGCTTCAGATACATCTGATTTAATCATAGCCTTTAACTTAGAAGTTAATATGTAATGGACTAAATGTTGGGTTGTTGAAAACTGCCCTCATCAAGACACAGTATCAAAACAGCCCCACTCAACAAAGCACTTGTCCAGCCACTCATAATCAGGCCACTGTTTGCTAACCAACCCCAAATGGCTTTCATGGGTAATGCGTTGATGTATCACCCTTGACACATTGCACACGGGGAGCATGCTTGACTCGGTCTCGCAGCCCTTCAGGCCATAGCGGACCACAGTCACCCACCCACATCCATGCCTGCGAAGCTGCACAAGTGCACTCCCCTGTAACCACCGGCAATGGATTTGTGAACTTTGATTCCAGAGGCTCACAAGGTGGAATAAATATCAACATCGAACAAAGGTTTGTGAATTTGTTAATGTTCTTATTACTCCTGGTGCACGCAGATGAGTTATTTGTCATCATTATTACAGTGTTTATGGAGGTGAGCAAGGAGAACATGAAGAGAGGATGGACAGAGCCAGACCATCAAAAGGAAATCTCAGGTTTGAGACGTACAAGAATGGCCAGGGCTTTTTATCGTAACATTGAAACACATTGAAAGTGAAGACATGCATGGGCCAGCTACTATTTTGATAGCACAGCTTGGAATACTCAGGTTTTTATTTTGAATTTTGGTAATTTCTGTATAGAAGATTAGCCTGCAGCCACCCCACTGTGGCTTCTGATCCTGTCAGATCTTAGAAACTAAGCAGGGTCAGGCCTGGTTAGTCCTTGAATGGGAGACCACTTGAGAACACTAGGTGCTGTAGGCTTAGGAGAAGGATCCGGCAACCCACTCCCAAAAAAATCAATCAGCCATTGAAAACCTTGTGAATAGCAGAGAAGTACTAACATTACTGTTTTGCCTGTTGTACATAGGGTCACTATGAGTCGGATACCGACTTCACAGCACCTAACGACAACAACAGATAGATTTTCAACCTTTGGTCTCAGCACACACATCACACCTCACATACATGCTACAGTTGTTTGGAGATACCCAGATTTGGGGAGAAAAAATAAATCCTTTATTACCTTTACTACACACACATTTTTATGTACACCTATTCACAGCTTCGTTCCTCTGCTTGGTCTCCAGAGCAGTCCAGGTGCTTGGTAAACCGATAGCCATCAGATTTGGAACTTGGATCAGCACTAAGGTAGTTAGATGAGCCACAGAACTGAGGCTGCTGGGAATGGTCCCTTTCCACAAACAGAGCCAAGGAGTCATTTCCTAGGAGGAAGGTCTGGAAGAGCCAGTCAGATCTTCAGGAGAGATAGAGACAGGAGAATCCCTGCTGAGTCCAGGCAATCTCCAAGGAGAGAGACATCTTAAGAGAAATGTTTTAAAAGCTTGCTGTGTCTTGTTAAGATAGATTTCTCACTCTGTTACTTCTTATGGAGAATTCAGTGCACATATTAAAGACACTGGAGCTCAAAATTCATGTTTGTTTTTGTGAAACACATTATAGGCGGAATAGAAGACAGAGGATCATTTAAGACATACCCCTACATACTTAGGGGTCAAGTGTAGCACTAAGAAAATTTAAATTGCCACAATATTTAATAGTATATCAGTAGCGAATGCTAATTTAAGATGCACAAAAAATGAATACACGCAGATCCTATTCTCCAAAGGTAATCCCACCTTTTTTTCTCCTACTCAAGAAAGCAAGTAAAAGTGTGAGGAAGAGAGACAAGTACCTGGAAAAAACCCTAACTCTCCTCTAATTTATAGAGCTTGTTGTTGTTGTTAGGTGCTGTCAAGTGAGGTCTGACTCATAGGACCCCTATGTACAGCAGAATGAAATGCTTCCCGATTCTGTGCCAGGAACATGAGCTTATTTATGTTTAAGCCCATTGTTGCAGACACTGTGTCAGTCTATCTTGTGGAGGGTTTTCCTTTTATTGGTTGACCTGCCACTCTCCCAAACATGATGTCTTTCTCCAGGGATTGATCTCTCCTGACCACATGTCCAAAATACATAAGACACAGTCTAGCCATCCTTGCTTCCAAGGAGCACTCTGGTTGTACTTCCTCTAGGACAGATCTGTTGGTTCTTTTGGCCATCCGTGGTATATTTAATATTCGTCTCCAGCATCATTATTCAAAAGCATCAATTCTTCTCCTGTTTCCCTTATTCAATGTCCAGCTTTCACAACGATATTTTGCAACTGAAAATACCATGGCTTGAGTCAGGCGCACCCTTGTCTTTAATGTGACATCTTTGTTTTACAATACTTCAAAGAGATCTTTTGCCACAGCTTTTCCCAAAGCAATGCCTCTTGCAATTTCTTGACTGCTGCTTCCACGGGTGTTGATTGTTGACCCAAGTAAAGCAAAATTGTTGACAATGTCAATCTTCTCTCCATGTATCATGAAGTTGCTTACTGACCCAGTTGTAAGGATTTTTGTTTTGTTGATGTTGAGTCGCAACCCATACTGAAGGCTGTGTTCTATGGTCTTCATCAGCACCTTGTTTACTAACTTCAGTATTTTAACCAATGTGTAGAGAAATTTAACATCATGGTTGAGAATTGGATTTTAGAACCAGACTAAGCCTAAGTTCCCACGCTGGCTTTTTGTAATTGGGCGACCTTGGGCATGTTATTTAAGCTCTCAAAGTCCACACTTCCTCATCTCTAAAATGGCTATTGGAGGGTCTGAATAATGTATATAACTGGTCTTTGCACTGTATATGTGGCACAATAGAGCCAAACACAACTTGGTGGCACCTACCAACAACAACAACAACAACATAATTATTTTTAATAACAAATAACCTGGGAAATCTCTTACAAGTGATGGTAATGATCCAGGAAGTCATAAGCCAAATTGAATATCCCTTATTTAAAATTAGGACCAGAAATGTTTCAGATTTTGGACTTTTTTGTTGGGATTCTGGAATACTTGCATATATATAATGAGATAGTTTGAGGATAGGACCCAGGTTTAAACATGAAATTTGTTTACATTTCACATATAACTTACACACATAGCCAGAAAGTAATATACAATATTGTTCGTACATTTGTGTCTTGACTGTAATCTGTCACATGTGATCAGGTATGAAATCTTCTACTGTGGCATCATGTTGGCACTCAGAAGTTTCAGAAACTTTGAAATGATCAATCTGATTTTCATTTCTTTCTGCTTCTTCAGCCCTTTTTCTATGAAATGAACCTTCTCTCTTTGACTCATTGAATGGGTATTGTATTTTATGGAATGAGTGTTATCTCATTCTGGAATTGAAAAGAAAGCTAATTATGGTTTTTCAAAAAGAGTTTCAGATTTCAGAGGATTTCAGATTTCAGACTTTTGGATTGGGGGTGCTCAACCTATATGCTTCTGTCAGCAATCTTTTTGGGTTTTTTGCTTTTTTTAAAATTCAAGGTTTAAGATGTGATGTTTGTCGTCAAGGAGAATTTATTGTGCAGGCATCCCACTTTATCCTGTGGTGAGCACTTTACAATTGGAAGGTAAACAAATGATGTTCTTAGCTTTGGGAAACCAACCATGGTATAAAATAGGCAGTACTGGGCTAAATTAACATTTAGTACAGATATAATCCAGACAGCACTGTAGGAAGCTCATAAACTAACAAAAAACAAAAAGAATAATGAAGAAATGTTGATGATGAGGTTTTCCATTAGAGAAATTTTAAATTATTCCTTGATTTTGACTCCTGGCTATTCACCTCTTTAAGAAGCACAGATTTGTGATTGCCTGCTATCTACCAGGGGCTGGAATTTAGCTCAGCTGGTAGAGTGAGTCTCTGCAAGCTCTGAGGACCTGACTTTGATCCTAGGCACCGCAAAAAAATGGGAGAAGGATGTGGAAATCCCCGCAAAACAACCAGCCACTGAAAACCCTATGAATAGCAGAGAAGCACTGACATAGTCCCAAGCATGGCACAGTGTTAGGGAGTGTTTTGTTCCATTGTACGTAGGGTGGCTATGAGTCAGACCTGACCTGATGGCACCTAACAACAACAACATGCTACCTACCAGCGCCCAGTGTAAGCACCTGATGGCAAAGAAACCAGAGGAGGTGCTCTGCCTTCCTGGAGCTTACATTCTGTTGAAGGTCGGGTATCATAGTGCTATTTTTAGTGAATGAAAAATGGTGCCAACAAGGAAGGTTGAGGATTGGGGTGTAGCTCAGTGATAGAGCTCATGCTTAGCATGCCCAAGACCTGGGGTTTGATCCCCAGCACAGAAACAAAAACAACCAAAACAACGAAGATGGATCTGGTCCTTGCCATAGGCCTCTATTCACGGCTGGTCTTCTTGAAGCTGTTTATGACTTCCTAGAGTCATGTCTATAAGGAGATGGCTGGAGACAAGGAACACACAGGAGAGCTTCAGTTCTTAAAACAGTTGGGCTTCCCTAAGGCACAGGAAGCTGAGTTTAAAATGCATTATCTGTCTTTTCTACTGAAAATATATCTTCTTAATAAAGCCATCGTATAAATCGTATGTTAGAGGACATTTGGCCTATAATATAAAATGTAAAGCAAGGCTTTCCTACAAATCTTCTACCACTATCAGTGTGAGCCACTGCTCAGACTTCCCAGCAGAAAAGGCAAGATTTCTTCTGAAGTTTATCTCGTGACATCGCTAGTGCTTTCCAGGATGAATAATCTCAGCATTAGAATTTTCTGTGAGGTTCTTGTCTTGTGAGACTTGGATCTTCTGGCCTTCATTATTTTCTCTCCCACTATATTTTTGCAGACCTTTAATGTTTTTACATTCTAAGTCATTATTTTATTCAAGATACCAGTCTGTCATTTCTCTATAGTCACCAAGAGACCTTGTTGAGACAGTTGATCCACTGGAAAACCATCATTCAGTACGTCCAGCCCCTGAGCCGAGAGGCTCACACACCTGTGATAACTATTAATAGACTTTATTCCTGCTTTTTGAGCCCATGAGAAAGTTCCATGAATTATGTTTGCTTCCCAGCCACAGTCTTTCCTGCCAGAAGAAGAGACAAGCTATGCATCTGTTAAGTTATAAGTAGAAATGGTAAAACTGAGGGCTATTAAAGAAGACCTTGTGCTTTATGGGATGAAGAGATACACATGTGTATTTGTGCCAACACGCACACAAAAACACATACAATGTAGAAACAAGAGAGGGAAATGGTCCTAACAGCTAGCCAACAGCTCTAACCCTGAAAAACCTGAATAAAGGGTAATGTAACATAACGTAGCTTTAGTGAAAATAAAAATAAATTATTCATCCATGGATTAATCTTTTACTTGTTCTGAACCAGTACATATCACAAATGTCATTTTACTGATGTGTTTTCAAAGACTGAGGCTAAGGAAGGGTTACTAGGGAGAAAAAAAATGATAGCACAAACATAAACATGGAGCCTTCAGCATACCCCCAGAGGATGTTTAATTGTCAGATGAATAATTCGAATCTTTTATGATAAATGTCAAATGTTTGATGCGTATAGAGGAACAAAGTAAATTCCAGATGGAAACTGGGCTTTGGCTCAGTGTGAGAAATCTGGGGCCAAGTTGTAGGAGCAGGTGCTATCCAGGAAGCCTGGTGGCTAAGGGGCAGAGCCCCAGGCTGTGCTGTTCCAGGTACTCCAGAGAATCCTACGGGGTGCTAGGTTTTCATCTTCTCTCTCGGGGAACAGGCGTGCTCCCAAGGGCGCCCCAATTTCTAGGATCCTAAATGTCTTCCATTTCCACCCCCAGTTTCTGAGACATCACCAACGGTATGTAGAGAGGAAACAAAACAGATTTCCTTTGCCGGTTCGAAGGTTGAGAACCCGCAGCACAACGACAGCTCTCTCGTCTGCATTCAGTCCCAACTCACAGCTCACCTGCTCTGACGCTTTCCTTAGCCAAACTCATCCTCACTCTGATCCTCCTAGTTTGTTTCACCAACTTTGCGTAGTTTTTTTACAATTTACTTCTTAGTAAGAGATTGTCACTCTTCTTAGATGCTTTACTGAATATGGACGGTGTGGTGGTGCCTCTGTTCTTTTATAATGTAGTACAAATAGCATGAGAATTTATGAACGTGGCAGGTGGGTATCTCGTCTATGTGCTCCAGTGTTTCATTATGGAACATTCATAAATTCCAGTAAGCAAACAACAAGGAAAAAGATGAGGAGAAAGAGGAGCAAACGTGCTAGTTCTGGAGTCAGAAGACATGGGTTTAACAGCAGGTTCTGGCTGGGCACGACGGCATGTGCCTGTAATCCCAGCAACTTGGGAGGTTGAGACAGGAGGACAGTGGGTTAGAGGCCAGAGGCAGGCTATGCAACTTAATGAGATCCTGTCTCGAATTTAAAAATGGAGAGGGGTCAGGGTGCAGCCCAGGGATAGAGTATTTGCTTAGTACGCCCACCCGAGGCCCTGGGTTCAACCCTCCAGCACCAAAACAAAAAACAAAAAACTGAAATTTATCGTGAAAAATACGGATTCCTGATGTTGTTTTGAAAGACCCAGTAGCTGAGTCCCTTCATCTGTGTGGCAACAATCTGATCGGGCTGAGGGCATTGGAAACACTTGTTGCAGTTGTTAGGTGCCCTCCATAGGGTTTTCAATGGCTGATTGTTTTGGGATTGCTTTGGGAGTGGACTGCCACATCCTTCTCCCATTTTTGCCATGCTAGGGATAGAACCCAGGGCCTCAGAGAGTGCCGAACAGGCGCTCTACCCACTGAGTTAAGCCCCAACCTAGTTGAGAACACTAGACAAAGTCCAGGACCTCTGGCTGTTCTAGTTTGGGGAGTTGGAGAACCAGAACTGTGACAGAGCCATGGTGACTTCCTGGCAGGGGGCGGTCTGCTGTCCTCAGGGGCCCAAGTCCCCAAGCCAGATCCCTTCCCCCCTCACCCTTGCTACCGGCTAAAAAGTCTGAGAATACAGAGGTTTAAAAACAGGGAGACTAGAAAAAGGAGAAACCAAGCAACGTCAACAACTGATCCTGCCACCTTCAGTAAAATAGCTATAACATCATTGTGTTCAGAAAATATCAAGGGGGAAGCCATAGTTCCCTTTCAGAAGCATTGCAGAAAGGTCTTTTCGGACTAGGGCACATGGTGTGTGGGAAAGCGAAGGAGAATGGGACTAGGGGAGGGGTGTGCCGTTTGCCCCCCTGTCTCCCAGGGACAAGTTAATTCGGTGGGCTTTCGAAGATGACAAGAGCCTTGGCAACTTCAAAACCATGTCTCACAGAAAGGAGAAAGTGAGGCTGTAGGTTGGCATCAGCGACTGAGAGAACAGCACCCAACACCTGCTCTGGCCAGCAGTCTTCATAGGAAATTTGCCTCTAGTGTTGTGAGCAGATGCCTTCAGTTCTGCACACTGAGGAGCGCACCTGTGGTGCTCCTACTTAACCCTTAGCTTACCTTAGCTTTCTGACAGACCCATGGATTCCTCAAGACATGGTACCCAAATTCTCCTACTGGAAAGAAAGCAAAAGAATGCATCTACCTGTGGCTAAAGAAAAGGAATGGAGAGAGAGAGAGACAGAGAGAAAACAGATAAAGGAGAGAAGCAATCTGTGTGTAACAAGCTGTGGTAGTTAAATCATTATCTTCTTTGAATTCTTTTAGAAATAAAATAAATATAAAAAGACAAGGAATTTTCTCACCTAATTTGCTCCTGGAGCTGATAATTAAGAGGTGTCGGTTGCATCACCAGAATGGATTTGTGATACTTGCTGTAGTGTCTCTGCATATTTAAAGATGAAAATGTTCTTTCTGGTGCTGAGTAAAAATATCATCTTTATGAATCCTCTCCCTTGGGCAGTCCTGTAGCCTCCATTCCCTGTTTGTGGAGCTGCAAGACTTCTGTCTGAGGTATGACAAGACAACTCTATACCTAATGCCCCTGCCGGCGACCTTGGAGAAACAGTCCTGGACTTGGGGGCCTGCAGATATTCTAGATGTCAGAAAGTCCTGCTTCCCCCACACCTGCATGTGTTTTGATTATTCTATTCTTCCAACGCTTTAGCATTCAAAAAATAGCATTATTGTTGTTGTCGTTATTGTGGTTAGGTGCCACCGAGTCATATGCAACTCATAGCAACCCTACATACAATAGAACAAAACATTACCCAACACTGTGCCATGTACACAATCATTTTATGTTTGAGCCTATTGTTGCAACCACTGTATTTCTTCTTATTCTGAGACATGCCACATCTGCTAAAGGAGATCCCGGGGCTTGACTCCATTCTCATCATTAAGGGCAACTCTAACTTGAGGAGGCAACTCTTCCCCAGTCATTTCTTGAATGCCTTCTAGCCTATATTTGGCAGTGCTTCTCTGCTATTCCTAGGATTTATAAGGGCTGTTTCGGAAGTGGGCTGCAAAGTCCTTCTCCCTAGTCTGTCTTAGTCTGGAAGCTCAACTGAGACCTGTCCATCATTAGTGACCCTACTGGTATCTCAAATACCAGTGGCATTGCTTTCAGCATCACAACGGCACACAAATCCCCACAGCATGACAAACTGAGAGACACATGGAGGGGAGAGTATCTGTTAGATGATCAATGCTGGTTCTTTTCCTCTCTCGGCAGCATTTGTCAGGCAGTATTTGCATCTACTGATTTACTCAAATCTCTCTCTTTTTGCTCCTGCCAACCACCCTGCCCAACTTATCAAGGACAAAGTTGAATGGCAGAGATTGACATTTCCAGGCAATAAGGAAGGAGAAAATTTGTTGTGATCAGGAAGGTAATGAAAAGCCCATGCAACAACAAAGTAAGAATTTCACATGAAAAGCAGCACACCTCTTTGAGGAGGGCCTTTCATAATTACTTTGCTCACATGTGTTGCTTTCCTGCTTAATACTCTTATTATGTTGCCTGCAGCTAGCCCTCTTTTGTACCCATACAGTACTACTTAGCACATTACCTTGCACACAGTTGTTGTTGTTGTTAGGTGCCGTCGATCTGACTCACAGTGACCCTACGTACAACAGGCGAAACACTATTGTCAGTGCTTCTCTGCTGTTCATAGGGTTTTCAATGGCTGATTGTTTTTTGGGAGTGGGTTGCTGGGTTCTTCTCCCAAGCCTCCAGCACCTGGTGTTCCCAGGCGGTCTCCCCTCCAAGTACTAACCAGGCCTGACCGTGCTTAGCTTCCCAGATCTGACGGGATCAGACACCACAGTGCTACGGAAGCAAGTTCTCCACAAGAGTTTGTCAGGGGAAATAAAAAATAAAGCAGCAAGGGGGAAGCAAACACGAGCAATGTACAATGAAGTGCATGTACAGAAATGTCATGAGACCCGTGAATTTGGACATTCAAAATTACCCATAAAAATGATTTTTAAAATTTTTAAAAAGAATAAAGCAGACACTTAAAAAAAGACCAATAAACAGAAAACCATGGGTGCCAAAGTCATAGTAACCATTTTTCATTCATCTTGTGTGCTTGCAGCCTGACTCCTGAAGCAGACACACCTTGGAAGACAGTGGGGGAAGCAGGGTACATGTGTGTTTGTGTGTGTGCATGCGCGCGTGTGTGTATGCATGTTTCAAAGAAGAAAGCAGAAGCCACTACACTTGGCTTGTTGCTTAGCCCCCCCTCCCACCAGGGTGCCAGGAGCTTGAGGCTCACTAATGAGCATGGGCTTTATTGCTTCCATTAGTCCCCTTAGCTGGGTCTGAGGAACACATCCTTGAGCCTAGGAGGCCCACAAATCCCCTTCATGTGCCCCACTGCTTATCTACTCTGACAACAATATGGTGAGCCGGCCCTCCCTCTGGCTCAAGGCCACGGTCTTCACCAGAGCACTGGCAGTGCTCCGGGAGTGGGCAGAATAGCAAGAAGTCAGAGCGAATATTTACTTCTCTTGAAAGAAATATACCCCAACCCAATGTTTTGTCTACAGGAGGAAAGGACATCTCTGCCAGGAATTTTCCAAACAAGCAAAGGGCAGGATGATGGATTCATGGTAAGTTAAAGTTCTAACTTTCCTGGTGAATGGCAACTCTCATAAAAACGGTTCTGAAGGGAGAAGACCCCACATCATCCCTACATGGTGATGGAGAAGGAAGTGATGTGGCACTATTGTACGGTGTTTCCAATTGTTTGCCTTGAGGGAAAATGAAAACAGAAGCTAATGGGCATCAGAGTGCTATGTGGCATCAAATGTCCTAGGGGGGCTTACCAAAAAGTGGACAGTGTCCAGACCGTATTTGGAAAGACGCCAAAGTGCCTTTCCCCTTTTCCTCCTGACGATTTTGTCTTGCATTTGAAGAGGCTTTCTTGGCCAGCACAGTGGCTCACATCTGTAATCCCAGAGACCCTGGAGGCAGAGGCAGGAGGATCGCAGGCTCAACAGATAGCCTGCTTAACTTAGTGAGACCTTGTCTCAATTTAAAAAATAAAATTGGGCTGGGGGTGCAGCTCTGTGATAGAGCACTTGCAAAATATGTGCAAGGCCCTTGATTCAGCCCCCAAAGTTATAGAAAGAAGAAGAAAGAAGAAGAAGAAGAAGAAAAAGAAGAAGAAGAAGAAGAAGAAGAAGAAGAAGGAGAAGGAGAAGGAGAAGGAGAAGGAGAAGGAGATGGAGATGGAGATGGAGATGGAGATGGAGATGGAGAAGGAGAAGGAGAAGGAGAAGAAGAAGGAGAGGAGGAGGAAGAAAAAGACAAAGAAGGAGGAGGAGGAGGAAAAGACGAAGAGGAAGACGAAGAAGAAAAGAAGAAGTTGTTGATTTTTTTCACTTTTCAAGTGCAAGGAAAAGAAAGCCAATTTACAATGCCATTGATAAATAAGACACGCTTTTAACAGGTCAGGTGGTACAATAGCTATTCACTTTTGCTGTAAAATTGACAATTTCTTAAAACTTAGTGACTTAAAATATAAACATTTATTTAACCCACAAGTCTGTGGGTCAACAATTTGGACTGGTTTTGGTCCCACATCTATAGTCATCTGCTGAACCTACTGGGGCCAGAATGGCTCATCTCTGCTCCACAGGCTCTCTCATCTTCCAACAGGCTAGCCTGAGCGTGCCAACCTGCTGGCTGGCAGGCTTCCAAGAGACGTAGCTGAATTGCTCAAGCTACTGGAAGTCTGGACTCAAAACTGACCCAGCATGATTTCAAAGCAAGTCACATGGCCAATCTCAGCTTCAAGGCATCAAAAGATACTCATTTCTTAGATGTTGAAAAGTCATATTGCAAAAGAATGGGACTCCAGGAAGGAGTGGCGAATTGATAATTTTTTCAAACTATCTTCTCAGTGAGATTGTTCCCTACTTGGGCTGGGGCTCTGTCACAGCTTTGCAGATCAACCAACAGCTGATCCTAAGAAAGACTCTTGGACTAAGAATAAGGAAACTTGAATTCTTGTCTTGATCTTGCCATCCTCAAACCCTGCATGCATTGATTCTTCCTTATCTGTAAATTCTAAGGCCCTTTCCGTAACTAAAGCCGTGTAATTCTTGGGTAGGCACATTTCAGTAGCTCAACGAATAGGAAGCATAGTAACTTTTTAAATTAAAAATTGGATATTCTTATGTATTTCATTATCTGCTCTGGCCATCACCCAAATCTACCTTGGCCCCTTTTGCTCTACTGTTCAAGCTAACTCCTTGAGAAATTTAGGTCAATTAGGAGGAAAATAAATACAGTAAATTGACTTTTTTAATTTTAATTATCTGTTATACAAAAACTATTGTAAAAGTAAAGGATATGCATTCAAGAATACTAACACTCAAATAAGAGAACGTAATTACACATGCCCCATGAACATTTATATATAGTGCACAGGATATTTAAATTCAGTCGTCCTCTTTAAAGGATGTCCTCTTTAGTCGTCCTCTTTAAAGGAGATGCCTTTACTTTCAAAAAACATATGCAGAAAAGTATCTTAATTATACAGCTCAATGAATTTTCGAAACATAAACACACCCACATAACTAGCACTCAGATCAGGCAAAACATTACCAAAAACGTAAAAACTCTTCTTCCTCTCCCCTGCCAATTAGTACTCAGCTCCTCAGAGTTACCCAGTCTCTTGACTTCTGTTAGGAGAGATCAGTTCTGCCAGTTTTTCACCTACATAGAAATGGAATTATGCAGCAGATGCTCTTTTGTACCTGGCTTCTTTCTCTCCCTATCAGCTTAGTGAGACTCATTCATGTTGTTGCACATAGGAATAGCTTGTTAATTTTTATTGTCATAAATTTTCTGTTGTGTTAATATATCAATAATTTATCTGTTCAACAGTTAAGCATTTTGGTAGTTTTAAGTCATGTATAATGTCCAGGATTGTGTCATCCCAAACACAATAAAGAAAGAAAGAAAGAAATAAAGAAAGAAAGAAAGAAAGAGGGAGACTTTCCCCAGGAAAGTCTAAAAAGTGGTGGTCCTTTGAGACCACTCATGGCCATCACATAACATGCTTTAAAATGGGTTTGAAATGGTATGTGCCGAGCCAGGCACAGTGGCGCACGCCTGTAATCCCAGCGACTTGGGAAGCAGAGGCAGGAAGATCGCAAGTTCGAACTAGAAACAGTCTGTATAATTGAGCAAGACCCTGTCTCAAAAAGTGGAAAAATGGGCTGAGGGTGCAACTCAGTGGTACAGCACTTAGAAAGCATGCAAGTGCAAGGCCCTGGGTTCAACCCCCAGTACTGCCAAAAAAAAAAAAAAAAGAAAAAGAAAAAGAAAAGAAAAGAAAAAAAAGAAAAAGAAAGGAAGGAAGAAAGAAAGAAAGAAAGAAAAGAAAAGAAAGAAAGAAATGATGTGAGTCGTTGTTAAGAATAAACTCTGAAACAGGCTAACTTTGTGAAGTCCTATTGGTATGCCTAATTTGTAGAACACACAGTTCTTAACCTCAATTACAGTCTATAACCAGCCCCTGGGCTCTCGTATCTCCCATGGGAACTCCTAGTGACTCCCTGCTGAGCTCCCCAGGCTGAATTAGGTGCAAGCCTACTGTTTCTCTACGTGTTCCCCAAGCTTGGCCCCTGCCCAGCATTACAACGTCCTATGCAATGCCAAGGGAGGAGAGAGCTGGATGAAAGTATTCCTTACACCATTTCCTGTCTGAAATAGAAACCAGGTTAATGACTGGGGTAAACATTGTGATCACTTTTAACTATGATATGAATCAGCTTGGTGCAAATGACTCTTTTACAGTTATTTTTACTTTCATTAGAGCCTTGTCAGAAAACATTTTTTAATATGTGCCAAATCCAAGCTTATGTTTTAACCTGTTTAGTTCTTCAGTATTCTTCAACCTCAAATAGTCAAGGCACTTTATGTGGTCAGATCAAGATATGAAATGCAATTGAAAATCTTTTAACTTAGAGAAAAAAATATGTCAAAGAATGGTATTAGCTCTGCGTGGATGATTTCTAAGATTTTTTTGGTTTTATAATACTATGATTGCTGTTAAGTAATAATGTTGTTGTTGTTAGGTGCTGTCGAATCAGTATCTGACTCATAGCAACCCTATATACAACAGGCAAAACAGTACTGGTATTGCTTCTCTTTGTTATTCATAGGGTTTTCAATGGCTAGTTGTTTCGGGAGTGGTTTGCCAGATCCTACTCCCTCGTCTGTCTTAGTCTGGAAGCTCAGCTGAAAACCTGTCCACCATGGGTAACCTTGCTCATGTCCGAGGTTACAGTGGCAGAGCTCTCAGCCTCATCGCAACACACAAGCCCCCACAGTGCAACAAACTGACAGAAACACTGTCAGATATAATGCCAGAAAACGAGTCCCCCAGGTTGGAAGGCATTCAAAAGACTATTGGGGAAGAGTTGTCTCCTCTAAGTAGAGCTACCGTGATGACGGAAATGGAGTAAAGCCCCAGGGTGCTCAACTTGCTGATGTGGCACAACTCAAAATGAGGAGAAACAACTGTAAACATCCATTAATAATTGGAACATGGAATGTACTCAGTATGAATCTAGGAAAATTAGAAATCATTAAAAGAGAAATGGAGGCATAAACATTGACATTCTAGGCATCAGTGAGCTAAAATGGACCGGCATAGGCCAGTTTGAGTCAAATAATCATATGGTCTACTATGCTGGGAATGATAAACTAAAGAGAAATGGGGTTGCATTCATCATCAAAAAGACATTTCAAGATCTGTCATGAAATACAATGTTGTCAGTGATAGAATAACATCCATACGCCTACAAGGAAGGCCAGTTAATATGACTATTATTCAAAATTATGCACCCACCACTAAGGCCACAAAGGAAGAAAAGGAAGACTTCTATCAGCTTCTGCAATCTGAAATAGATCAAACATGCAATCAAGACATAGTGATAATCACTGGTGACTGGAATGCAAAGGTTGGAAACAAAGAAGAAGGCTCAGTAGTTGGAAAATGTGGTCTTGGTGACAGAAATGAAGCTGGAGATCGCATGATAGAATTTTGTCAGACCAATGACCTTTGCATTACAAATACATTTTTTCAACATCATAAATGGAGACTATACACATGGACTTCACCAGATGGAACATACAGGAATCAAATTGACTACATATGTGGAAAGAGATGATG
>VMDO01007518.1:77722-90932 GCA_007922755.1 Pedetes capensis | reverse complement strand
TTTTTTTTTTTTTTTTTTTTTTTTTTACTTCTTTTTTGTACTTCAGACAGAGTCTCACTAAGTTACACAGGCTGCCACCCGACTTGTTGGATTACAGGCATACACCACCATGCCTGTCTTGAAGCTGAACTTCATAATGTTTGAGTCTCTGTTGATACCAGTGATAAGTAGCTAATTCAGGTACTTAAGCCATATAGATTTCTCAGCATACAGAAAATTAGAACTGATGAAGAAACAGAAAACCTAAAATGGGCTATAAAGTGATTTTATATAATTGTCTTTGCTTATGATGATTTTGAACAAATTTAGAATAAATGACATAATAGGCTAGGGTATAAAAAGTAAAGATCCTTCATTTATCAAGGAAAAAATTTACTCTAAACAATAGGAAAAAATTCTCATCTCTTAAGAAATATTTGTCCATTTAACAAAACATACAGTCCAATGTACTTTTGTATGAGTCAAATAGTTAACTAGTAAAATAAAATAATCATATATTCTTTAATTACTTTTGTTCTTCTCTATGAAGAGTCCCGATCTTTTACTTGTTTTTTTGATCTGAACAAGCTGTTTTTGAGAGGCAAATTATGTTGAAAATATGTTCCAGATTTACGTGGACAGTCACTAGTAAAAACAAGCAACCAACTTTTGGTCAGATCACATGTCATATAATGCCTTCTAATTTGGGGATTAAAACTGAGATTATCCACAGGGGAACATTTCCTCAATTTTTAATCACATCATGTGACTTCAAGTGCTGATCTTGCCTATGATTTTGAATGTTTCTATTTCTCTGCCTTTGAACATTTTTAGAATTCTCTTATTGATGCCTCTTATAGCATATACATCTTTATGGAAATTGTACAGGGCTCAAACAGCCAAATGTACTGCATTGAGAAGGGAGGAAAATGTGGTTCGTGGTAACCACAGTTACCACATCGTTGTTATTTTCTTTTCTGTTTCAATAAGGACAAAATGTAACATTTACCCAACCTGTCTCATTCATAATATTATTAACTTGCATTGCTCATAATGCCCGCTTGAAATCCTTTATTTAACAACAGAGGATATAAAATGGTAAAAAATTAATTAAATTGATTAAGTTCATAACTAAAAACTTAGAAAGCATTTACATAGCAGTCAACTATTCTAGTCTTTTTTAAACAAAGACAGCATGTAAAAATTATCTTCTTCAGAAGACAATTGAAAATGTTATCTTTAATGCATGAACATTCTTAACATCAATCATGCACTAAAAGGTTTTGTCATACCTGTTGATTTTAAGAGTTATTACAAAGTAGACAAGTTGAAAGCATTTGTCTAATGATGCCAGCCACTCATTCCAGCTACTTCACAGGAATGTTGTGAGACTTAAAGGAAGGTAATGTATGCAAAATTACTTTATATGATTAAGTGATATATGTAAAGCTTATCCTCTCAATTAATATTGCTAATGAATGTCTACCATGTGCCAGCCAATGTCTCAGGCACTTAATAGTGGACTTTGCCTTCTCCTGTCCAATGTTCCATTCAATTCTTCATATTAGATTAATATCTATGTTTATATTTCTTTTGGTCCATCTATCTATATTTCAAGATGTTTCTGAACTGTTGACATTTCTTCGTTATGTGTTCAACTTCCCTTTTTAAAAACTGTCCTTCTTTTGTGTGTTTTCCACTTCCTTAAGACTTGATTCATGTTCTTTCAATCTACTTATGAAAACAAACAGAAAAGTCTATCTACTAGCTTCAAAGCAGTCCTAAACCTGTAGTTCCCTCTACTCATTATCTATGCTTTCTAGGTTTTAATGTCCATGGGGACCATTAATATGCTAAAACCTGGAGTGTGATTCAGTGGGATCTGAGATTTTGTACTCGTAACTGATTCTGCATGCTCCTATGTGATACCAATGATGCTGCTTTGCAGACACACTTTGAGTATGAAGGCACTATTGATTGTGTTGTGCCTGTGGATCAGAGCTTTATTTGCTCTTACATTATTTTCTTGCAACCCATTTCTTTTCAGCAAACATTCTTTTTATAAATAATTAAGCCTTTGAGCAGTAAACAAAATCCTGCACATTTTTTCCTAACTTCAACCATATGCAAGAAATTTCCACAACAAAGAGTCATTATTTTTTATTTTATATAGAAAACTCTCACTCATTTTAATTAGTCCACTCACAGGCAGTGAAATCACAAAATCCAACTGATGTGAGCCCTATGTGTTTTATGTGAGAATTAGAATGTAGAATCTGTTCTCCCTGTTGCTTGCTCTCTTGATTACAATATATAAATGCAAATACTAGACAATTGGACATAAACCAACACATGCATGGCAAAGTTAAATCAAGTCCACACCTGATTTTAATCCAGTTTCATGTAGTTCTTGTACTAAGCATCCATGGTATGTTTGAACATGCTTCCTCTCTGCTCCAAATCCTATTGAAACATTATGCAGTTTTCACTACTTTGATATACATAATTAAACTGTTTCCATTGTTGGAAAATATGCTCACAGAAATGCTTGTTTGTAATGCTTAATTACTGATCATTTCTTATGAGTTGCATCATTAATATTTAATGATAATATATGTTTTCATATATACACTATTGACCATAATTGACTGTCCTTCAATTTCAGGCCCTTACTTAATTTTTCAGACTTATCTTTCACTACCACATACAACATACACAATAATAGCTTTATCAAATTTCACTCTATATGTCCATTCTGTTTCTTGCCTTTTTGACTCCTAACTACTTTTGGAATGTCATAGTTTTCTATCAGGGAGCAGGTTAGATACCTGTGTATCAAGGGCCCTTCAGAAAGCTCCTCCATTATCAATCCTCTGTAACCTTTATTTAACCTTCTTCCAAAGCTTACCCTGCATATGCTTCTGTTATAGCATAGCAACAAGAAACCCAATCTATATTTACTCTTCTGCATTTCCAGCTATACTCGCAGCCAAGCTTTGTTGTTTTTGTTTTTTGTTTGTTTGTTTTATTCTTCATAGCTAGATTTCTAGTCTTTAGGTTTGGGGCTTTTACATAACAGTACTCAACTATATATTGTTAAACATTAATTGAATATTGTATAGCTAAATATAAAATATTAAATACCTAAAACATCTCTTATTTCTAAGTCAAATATAGTTCCAATAAGAAAACTATAGGCCTGGTTGTCAAGGAAGACATGGAAAATGATGACTTTTCATAAAAATTTCTCAATATGATTGTCAGGATTTGACAGGGTACACAAAACTAAAGCCAGACTGCTTTTTTGTTGGTTGGTTGGTTGGTTGGATTCTTTTTTGTAGTATAGTGTTATGGTTGAAATTTCTTTAATACTCCATCTATTGAAATGTACAGTTTGTGTATTCTCCTCATAAACCTGGGCAGGATTGTGAGTGTTTCAACAATTAAAGTACAAAGGAAATTATGCTGGATAATTTCCATGGTCAGTTCTTAGAACCACATAGTTTACACCTGGTTCTCTTGGTTTACTCATTCTGGAGGAAATTAGATAAGATGTTCCATGACTCTGAGCCCTTCATGTTGGAGATGCCATGTGTAAGTGCCCAGTTGAACTCTTAGTTAAGAGTCAGCATCCTAACCAGCCAGCCAGGTAAGTGAGCCATTTTGGATGTCCAGTTCAAATAAAATTTCAGCTGACTACAGCCAGCATCAGTTAATATTTGATTTCTACTGTGGTAGAGATCTCAAATATCACCTACTCAGCCAAGCTCTTTCCCAATTCGTGACCCACAAAGTGGGAGAAAAAAATTAAATGATTGTTTTAAGTTTCTAAGCTTTAAGGCAATTTGTTCTACAATGATACTAATGGGAATCAGCCCAGAGTCAGAATTAGGACTTGGGTCCCAACTCAATTTGCATCCTTCTAGGAAAGTTACTTTTCCTCTGTATATCTCAACCTTGGTAGCTATTAACACTAAAAATGTATATCTTCAAAATACTTTTTTTTCTCTTATCACATACCTAAATTCACAGATATCATAGCTATCATTATTATTATTTGTGTAACTGTGGCCTGCAATTCAGGGGTAGGATTTTGCAATGTAAGAATTTGAACCTGGACAGGCATAGTGGTGCATGCCTACAATCCCAGGAACTCTGGAGGCTGAGGCAGGAAAATGACAAGTGTGAGGGCAGAAGCAGCCTGCTTAAGGGAGACTCTTTTCTTAAAATTAAAAAGAAAAATTAGAAAATGGGCTGGGGGTGCAACCCAGTGATAGAACACTTACAAAGTATGTGGGAGGCTCTGGGTTCAACCCACAAGTACTAGGGGTAAAAAAAGAACTTGAATGCAATACTTCCTCTGAGTTCTCTGTAAGTCAAAGGAAACTCTGACCTTAAAATTTTCTTAGACCCTTATATCTGACCCAGTTCAACTACAATGAAAATTTTCAATTAGATTGAAGTTCTCTAAAGTCTCATCTGACTCTATGATTCCAAATTTTTATGATCTCTTAATAATAATCTCTTTCCATATCAAATATGGACTCAGTGGAGGAGATAATGATGTGAACATGGAGGCTAGCTAGCAGTTTCTAAAAATAGAATATTGGTGTAAATATGGAAAAGAAAATGGCAGAAAGAAAAATTAAGCAATGAATTACTTGAGAAATGAAAAAAGAACCCATGATTCAGATGTGAACCTCATTGAAAACAAGTAAGCAAGAACAATCGGTAGCATTTTTCTGAGTTGTTATTTTTATCATGGGAAATATGACACTTAACTCATATTCCACAACTGTGGACAGTGTACTTAACAAAACCCTTGAAATTGATCATTTCACTGATAATAATGGATCTATTCCTTAACAACAAAGCAAGGGCGGGGCATGCTAATTTCTAAATAGGCAAAGCTCTCATTGGGATAAATGGATATTGGAACAATAGCTAACGATTCACCATAAATCACTGTTAATATTTGTCATTGCTCTCTAGTGGTTAATTGAACACTCTGAAGACAGATGTAGGACTAGGGAACTGTAGACTATGTATCTTGACTCTAATATTGACTTACTGAATGACAATAGGAAGGTAACTTTGCTTATAATGCATGAGAAATGGAAGGATTTCTACCAGGTAAAAAATTTATTCACATTTCACATTGTGTATGAAGTTTTTAAGGAGATTAATAAATAAATGGATATAAAAAGATGAATTGCCTAAAAATGATAAGTACAGGAAAATAAATTATATTAACTGCACCTCAAAACAGAAGTGCTTGAAAACATCAGTCTAATTGTAGTTTATCATTAGACTTCTTTCAGCTTGTTTTCTTTGTGTTAACCTTTCTCAATCAACAGGTATGACCAACACCTTAATAAGTGATTGAAATGCACACCTGTAATCCCAGAGACTTGGGAGGCAGAGGCAAGAGGATTGCAAGTTCAAGATCAGAGGCAGTCCGTGTAACTTAGCCCCTGTCTCAAAAACTAAAAAAATGGGATGGGGGTGCAGCTCAGTGCTACAGCACTTGCAAAAAAGCATGCAAGCATGAGGCCCTGGGTTCAAACCCCAGTACAGCAAAAAATAATGATTGAATTTCAGAATATTTGTGCATTAAGGAAGAATTTTTCAATTATCTTCTATAAATGGATGACTTCTAACCTTTATTAGCTTTGTTATTATAAAACTGAAATATTTCTATATATGTACATAAAAAGTTTGCAAACTACTGCAGCTAGTCTGTACATAGATCCATAAAATTATCAATAAGCAATTAAATTTATCTACTTAAAACTCTTGTCCCAAGAATGATTCATTTCAGGTACCATGAACATTATAATTTATGACATGAGTGACAGATTAGAAAAACATCAAACATTATTATTAAGGAAATAGAAATAGAAATAAATTTTTGCCTTAACTGGTGCAAAGAATATTCTGTATTTGTTTCTTGTCCAAGTACTACTTTGGTCATTTTAGCTCAGAAAAAATTCCATAAACAAAAGCACATAGAAAAGTTGACTGTGCAAAATACTTTCAGAGTGTAGTGGTCTAGTGTTTTTTGTTTTCATTTGGAATTATCATGGCTAGAGTTTTGCATAAATGTATCATGTCATTATGCATGTGTAATTAGCACAGGATACATACATTACATAGCTCTTTACCCCCAATTTCAACATGAATATATGTCCATTCATATAGGATGCATTTTAACTGTTCACAATTCTATTTTGCCTTTGTTCTCATCCTCATTAGCCTCCCATGTTGCTCTCATCCCCATCCCACTAATCTCCCCCATAGATATATCCCCTTGTACTTTCCAATCTTTGATATAAGAATATATAGAAATATGTATTTATTTCCATTTTAGGATAAATCTAGCTTCCCAATATGAAATGGAACATGTGATATTTGTCTTTCTGCATCTGGCTTAGTTCACTTAAAATGATGATCCCCAATCCCCCAGTTTCCCTGTGAATGACATGATTTAATTCTCCTTTATGGCTGAATAATATTCCATTTTGTATATATACCACACATTTTAATCAATTAATCCATTGATGGACATCTGGGCTCATGCCATATCTTTGCAATTGTGAACAGTGATACAATGAACATGGAAGTACAGGTGTTTCTATGGCATGATGTTTTGTATTCCTGTGGATATTTGCTCAGGAGTCTTACCTCTGATCTTTCAGGGTAGCCAGTTAGATGAATTATTCTCCCCTACTCTCCATTGCGGTCTGGGATTTAGCTCAGTTGATAGAGTGCTGTGCTGCAATCTCTGAGGTCCCAAGTTCAATTCCCAGCACTACAAAAATGGGAAAGGACCTGGCAATCCACTCCCTAGGCAATCCCAAAACAGTCAGCCATTGAAAACCCTATAAGGGTCCCTACAAGCCAGATACTGACTCAATGCACCTAAACAACAACTACTTTGGGGCTGGGATTTAGCTCAGTTGGTAGAGTGCTGCGCTGCAGTCTCTGAGGTCCTGAGTTCAATTCCCAGCACCGCAAAACTGGGAGAAGGACCTGACAATCCCCTCTCAAGGCAATCCCGAAACAGCCTGCCATTGAAAACCCTATGAGGGTTGCTATGAGTCAGATACTGACTCGAGGGCACCTAAAAACAACAACACCATCTCTCCATTGCGGGCACAGTTGTTTTATTTAAAGTCATCTGGCTTTAGGTAAGATCAGCTTGATAACTTATTCTTGCTCATCTCTTCCACAGTTTAGGTTCTCAGCACCAATTATTCTGCTTTCCAAACCTAGCATCTCTCTTAAATGACCATTTTCTATTTTTAAGTAATTATCAGAAGCTGTGAAATTATAGAGGTAGCTCAATTTTACACAGCATTGATGCTCTTGATTCCTTTTGAACAACATTGTTCTGGGGGTTTAGATTTGATGCTTTTTTCCATTTAAAAAAATTCTGTAATGTACAATATTTACACATTTTGATGCCTTTATTCTCCATGTGAATCCTAACATATCTCCTCAAAAATCAAGCCTGAAAAAACTCAAAATAATGGTTATTTATTTCAATGTATATATTTAAGTCAAACTCAAGGATAAGATCTATTTTTAAAGTATATAAGTATTTAGTAATTACTGGAAAAAGAACATTGCCATTTACCAGCATATATTTTTCACTTAGAGTCAACTCTACATATTTTATCCACAAGTTATTGTAATAGAATATTATCTGAGCTTATGATTAAAGTATACCAGTCTCTTTTGCTGACCATCAATAGAATGTTTTACTTCATTGCTTTTGGCTAAATATTATTCTGAAAAGAATATATCAGGTATAATTCCACAATAAAATATGTTCAGATTTTGCCAACTTGCAAGGTTTTATTATATAAAATCTGATTAATTTACGGTTGTAAAGAACTAAACTGTAACACCATTTGTCTAACTTTGTACTCATAGTCTCTTTTCTTCTAGGTTGTTTTCTATTCATTGTGTCTTCCTCCAAATGCTGTGTTTATTTAACGTACCAGTGTAAAATACAGCCTCTCATCTTGGTGTTGCCCTTTTTTTCTAGATGATGATGATTAATCAATTACAAATGTATGAGAAAGAAACACCTGGCACACTTCCATAAACAAATAGGTTTCCTGTGGTTTTAAAAACAGCTGAGGGTATTTCAAAGGGTCAAGGCGATCTGTGAGTAAAGCTGTCTTCACAGTTTGACTTCCCCCACATGCTTGGTTCTCATAAATACGCACCCTTACACCAACATCCATGACTTTATTTATTTATTTAGCAGGCAATGTTGCAAAGGCTATGTAAAGAAACAAAGAATGTAAGGGAGAAATTTAACTTTAAAACATATTCATGTAGAGAAAGTTATATTTTGATATATTTCTCAACCATAAGTGTAAATCAAAAACATAAAATTAGAAGTTTTAGGAGCAAGAAATACACAGCTCAGCGTCTCCAACTGAGGTCATTTTATCCTACAAGTTCATGGGGGCAGTTGGTGTTGGCTACCAGGCACTGATAAAGAAGCATGCTCTGAAACATCCTTCAACTGCTCTTCCAGACCTATTTTCTTGCCCTTGACTACACTTCTGTGGAAAATTCTACTGGTATGTTTTCACATTTGAATGGGAAAATATTAAACTGATACTGTGATATTTTGCTTCCTTTGGATATGTCCTATGTATTTTTATTTCACTTTCTTTAAATGTAGATTTCTTTCAAAAGATAGAGGGTCATAGCAGTTGCTGCCCAGTCCTAGAAGGCTGTTGCTATTCAACAGAGTAGATATTATCCACATATCCATACTGAAAATGTGGTGGTATTGCAGAGTAACCGGATACTAAAAACTTAGGGTGGAAAAAAAAAAACAGTGAAAACATGCTCTTCTTGATGTTTTCTGGACTGATTTTATGCTGACACGGTACTATTAAAATATATGCAAGTTAAGCAAAATATTGTCAAAACTGATTTCATCTGTTTTTTATTTCTTTTTAATGTGACAGCTAGAAAATTTGAGATTGTATATAAAACTCACATGATATTTCACATGGACAGCACGGCTCTAAGGATTTAGATTTGATGCTCTTCATTTTGATATTTCAAAATTCTATAACACACACTATTCTTTTCATATTCTGATGACTTTGTTCCCAGTCTGAATCCTAATATAAAACTCAGAAATCAAACTAAAAAAAAACCACTCAGACTAATGGTTGTTTCAAACTATGTATTGAAGTCAAACTCAAGGTTATGATTTATTTTATTTTATTTTTTTTTTTTGGACTTAAGTGTCAAAATTGTTGAGATTTAGAGAAGCAGTTTTTCATTCTAGGTCAGAGAGTAATCAAGAAAATTGTGTAAAATCACATTTTAAAATTTTGCTTAAAAATAACTTGGAAATTGAGGGAATAATGCACTATAAAATTTAAAAATTTAAAAAGACCATTTTTTGCTTGTTTTAAAATTTAAAACATTCATTTCAGATTTAAATTCTCATTTCTTATAAAATATTTAATATAACAATGCTGAATACTAATTCTTACTTTGGAAAAATATTGTATTCCCAATTTTGACATTACAGTATGGGAATGGCGAAGCCTTTGCTTCATACATTACAGATTGCCACCAGTACATTAATGCATGCTCTGGTCATAATACAGTGAAGGTGTTTCTCAGTATTGTTTATTAGACAACAGAAATCAGGATAAGGTGGATCTATTCTGAATTCTCTGAATGTTGAGTGTTTGAGACTGCAACGTGCCTCACATCATGTGGAGTTGGTTTATGGAATTTGCAAGTAATTCTATCCTATGATTTCAGAACATACTTTTAAGAGTTACTTGTATTTAATTTAAAATATTGTTCTCTGGAGTCCATAAAATAATGATAGCTACAGAACATATTGCAGAAGAAAGTGCTTTCTCAAGGTTATATTTATTACTCAATAATCAGTGATCAACAATAACATTTATTGTAACACACATATACATATATATGTATATGCATACACACATTTGTATTTTTTAAATACCTATTAGGTTAATTTTTCAGTTATTATGTAGATTTCTCCTCTTTTTTCAACACCTTATCTTGCCTTTTGTTGTTACCTTTGTTGCTGATGATCTTTTTGTCTTTGGGAATCATTATTAATGAAGAAGTTTAATTTTCTATACCTTAATTTTGAAGATTCATTTTAAGGGTTTTTTTTTTTTTTGTGGCTCTATTGAACTAGTAGAGAAGTGAAATGAACACAAAGTGGTCAATGGATTACAATTTAGCACATTTTAAGAGATGCTATATTTATCTTGCCATGGTCATTTGCAAAAGCGGACTATTACTGAATCATGTAAATGATTTTTACTAGCTCCAGAGGAATCAGGTTTTTTTTTCTCCTTTCTTCAATGGGAATCTATGTCTTTAACTGTCAATCGTTTATATTTAAGTGAACAACAAACACAAAGATATATGAATTAAAGAAGAAATGGGATGAAGCTGAAATTTCTGTGCACACACTCTGTTTCATCAGAGTGTCCCTAAAATTTTGGCATATATACAAATTCTGGAGGACTGAGATGAGAGCCTTCAACTCCAATAAAACAAATTCTATAACCAAAGTAGAGTTAAAAGCAAGATAAATTTTCAAGGAAAAGTATGAGAAGTCCCATATATACTAGATAAATGTACACACATTGCTTCTTGTACCAAGAAAAGGAATCTGATGAATGAAATGTCATGGTAAAAACCTTTTAATCAATAATAAAATTCAGCATTATTCACACCATGATTATGTCTGCCTTAAATGATTCTTTATGGTAAGACACACATTTATTCTCTTCTTTTAAAAATGTAAGTTTGATTATGTTAAACTGTTACATTTATTCTGGTTGTTTTCTTGAGAAATTGAATTGTGATTTCACAAAGGACCTTGTGCTTGAAAGCTCCCAAGACTGATCAATCAGCCATATTAGACAGATACTTTTTATTCTTTCTTTACATGCAATAGATTTTATCTGTGCTTAATGACAAGATTTCCATGAGTATATGCCTTACCTTTCTGTCTTTTTCTTTATTGTTTTTCATTAACATATGTCACTCTTGAATCATTACTTGGATTTCATTATCTGTGAAGGACTTCAAATTTGAGGGTTTTTTTTCTTTATTCCATGATTAGAGTTATTTTTAAAAATTGTATGGCACATGGAATTTTCATCTGCAAAATAAACCTCTCTCTGTCTCTGTCTGTATCTGTGTCTCTGTCTCTTTCTCTCTCTGTGTAGATGTTGACAGTCTTATATTCTTATGAATCTTATATAGAATCTTAATTGAATATTTTTGAGTGCTGAAATCAGACTATGACCCTCTAATTAGAAATATGAACATTCAAAATGGAAAGGGGACTTGTAAAATAACTCTGGGAAGAACAGAAAAATAAAAAAACGGATTTATTTTGTCTCTAAAAATGTCAGAATTGGAGAGCAAAATAGCCTGAGTTATAAATTACCAAATGAGACAGTGAGACTGTGAAATTTGCTCAATTTGAGAGCAATTTTTTGTGTGGTATTGGGACACTGAACTCAGAACCTCACACATATTTTGCAAAGTCTTTACCACTGAGCTGTATCCACAGCCCCATTTTCATTTTTTATGTTGAGACAAGGTCTCACTAAATTACACAGGCTGCCTCTGGCCTCAAGCTTGCAATCCTCTTGCTTCCGCCTCCTGAGTCTCTGGGATCACCAGTGTATGCCACCCATTGAATATGTTTTTAATGAAAAGTATAAACACTGATTTTGTTTTCTAGTAGCAGGATACAAATGTGCTCCTTTTTAATAGTAATCTAATGATACAGTTGTTATTTCCATGGAGCATTGAGTCATTGGATAATTGAGCAAGTTGTAAATATCTTTCGATTCTAAAACACAGTCAATCCAGATTATTATCTCTTCATTGAAATGAGTGTAATTTGGCCCAGTTGAGATGTCATGTAACTTATGTAGTAATGCTGAAATTCATGAGTCAATTTTTGTATTTCCAGTGCATTTGTGAGTAACCATTACAAATACTAAGATAGTGCTAATACAATGATTTTCATTATCTCATTCTCTGGTCCCAGCACAACTAATTTCTTGTCTTTTCTGCTTTTCTTTTTTTCTGTTACTAGTGAATTTAACCAAGGACCTTTCATGTACTTTGCAAGTGCTCTACAACTGAACTGCACCACTAGCTGCTTATTTATTTTTTATCTTGAGATAAGGTCTTGCTAAGTTATACAGGCTGCCCCTGCCCTCAAAATTGTGATTTTCCCCCACCCAAACTGCTGGGATTACAGGCATGTGCCATTGCACCCTGATGCATTTTCTGCTTTTAATTGCAAAGAATGATCTTAGAATAATAAAATATCAGAATTGAGAGAAAGACTATCTGATAGCCTGGTTTTAGTCCTTTGAAAGAAAGACTGATCATTGTCGAAATTTTATATGTTGGTTTAATTCATAGTATATTTTAGTTTAAAACTTTCTATTTTTTTCAAAAATCATGTTTTTTTTAATATAAAACCTGATGCCAACCATGATTTGTACTATTTCCTTTAAATTGGTTAAGGTAGTGCCTCAGACAGGCTGCCTATCAAACTGCCAGAGATCTGCTGTTAGCAGTGATAAAGGGAAGCAGAGAGAAAGCTAAAGCCAGAGGTAGAAAGGAAGTAGGTTTTATCTAGTTTATGAATGTTGTGTAATTATTTTGATTTGAAATTAAATATTTTCAAAAACTATATTTTCTGTGGCAATTTGAATGTCTCATGTTTTCCACTTCAGTGCAAAATGGAAACATTTGTAAATTAGAATATCCTTTTTTTCTTGAGAAGTAGTAATTACAAACATAAATGTAACTTCTTATGATCAAAAACTTTTTGAATAACTCAAAGAAAGTTTGAGCAAAGCTAACATGAAGACTCCCATTCAGTGTACACAAGAAGAGGTGATATAATCCAAAGGAGCTTTGGAATAAGTCAGATTCATTTTAGTTTAGGTTTACCATTAAGATCAAATTTATTAGAACAAATGGAGATGATATAAAAATATCTATAATAAAACTAATGAATAACCTTAAGTTTTCAAAACAGTATTTTTTAATGAAGAAAAATTTTAAGTCTTATCATGGCTATTAGATCAGGAAACAAATTTTCCCATATTTACATGTCATTATATATCTAAGTATTTTGAATAAAAACTACTTCCTT
>VMDO01007518.1:48690-77622 GCA_007922755.1 Pedetes capensis | reverse complement strand
GAAAGAAACCTTATTTATTTTAAGCTCTTCAAAACAATTTCCCTCTAATTTGTACAATATGACATATAAATTATGAACAAACCACATAATTTAGAATTTTGAAGAGTCTGTTGTTGCTGTTGTTGTTGCTGTTGTTGTTGTTGTTGTTGTTAGATGCTGTTGAATTGGGTCTGACTCATAGTAACTCTTATAGGGTTTTCAATGGCTGATTGTTTCAGGATTGCTTTGTGAGTGGATTGCCACATCATTCTCTCATTTTGTGGTGCTGGAGATCGAACCTGGGTCCTCAGAGAGTGCAGCATGGCACTCTACCAACCTGGCTAAACCCCAGCCCTTTGAAGGTGCTATTAGGTATTAAATTTATTTTGTAAGAGATTTAAATAAATGACATTAGTGGATATTGGGAAACTAGAATGGAGTCAGGTGCCATGGCCCATGCCTGTAATCCCAGTGACTCCGGAGGCAGAGACAGGAGGATCACAAGTTTGAGACCATAGGCAATCTGCATAATTTAGCAATACTCTGCCCCCAAAACTAAAAAGTAAACTGAGGGTGCAGTTCAGTAGTACAGCACTTAAACAGCATGCAAGCATGAGGCCCTGGGGTTAACCCCCAGTACTGTGAAAAGAAAACAACAACAACAACAACAACAACAACCACCTAGAATTAAAATCTAAATATTAAATTTTTCATATACTTCAGTGTTTTCTCCATTTATTCTTGATAATTTATTGTAACTAGCAATGGATAAACAGGTTGTCCCACAGTTGCACAGAAATTACTAAGTACAAAAGTTACTACTATCAAATTTCTTTCTTTAGAATTGATTTAACCTAATTCTATCTTTAGCATTAATATCTTTTCAGGAGGAAGTATCGATGAAAATTATTGATCTTTTGACAAAATCAGTTTCGTGGAGTGCGTGCTATTGAATTGTTCTGTCATATTACATAGGCCTTCAAGTTATTTTTGTAGGTTAATAATCTAAATCTAAAGGCAATCTCAAATTGGAATAGGATTTTTTAGTTATCACTAAAATGCATTAAATAGGAAAAACAAATTGTATTTGTGAATTACAGGTTATAATTTGTGATTATTCCATATAAAGAAGTATTGCCCTGTTCACCAAGCCAAGTGAAAAGGAAAGTTGGTACAAATCACACCAGACACAACACGAGCAAAGGAAACATATTTGATATGCACTAGAAGAATCCTGGCTAACGTACACCCTTTGGGTGCAGATGCACATAGGCCATTGCAAATTTTTCCTGGCTCATTCCCAATGGGAACAACTGATCCATTTCTCCTCACATAGGTATAAAGATGCTTTACACCTAGTGGGTGTAAACCCACAATAGTTATTATTTACCGACCAAAAGAAATGCTCTGAACCTATGCAATTCATTGTTAGTATGTTGCATCTTCAAAGGCACATATACACAGAGGTATAAATTGCAGGATGATAGTAATATTTTCTATCCTGTTGCTTCCTTTTTTTGTAATACCGCCCATGAAACTTGCATTTTCAGTGGTAAATTCTGACATCACTGTAAAACTATAATATGTAAGGCTGACTCCTAACAGCCTTTTCACTAGCTGTCTTTTCCCCATGGATTTAAATATCCTGTTGATGTATTACAAGATAACCATTTTGCAGTTAACTCATGTTCTGAGTATCATGCTAAAGGAGAATAACTTATTCCAAGCTAGGGAGCCATACTAGCGTTCTTTTAATTCTGCAATATAATCCTTAATTTGAAATGAAGTTTGATTGTTTTAACTTCCAAACATCAAGAAGCCTGTACTACATCAAGACCTTTAATGGAAACTAATGGAATTTTTGGCATAAAGTAGTAGAATTAATTAGATCCAGCAATGCACACTGTTTAACTGCTAGCCTGCCATTTTACACTGATTTGAAGTCATACATACATAACAAAAGACATTGAGTTGATTTCACAAAGAAGCTGAACACTCTTTTCACATTCACTGTGTAAGTTATTATCGTCTGTGAAAAGATTATTGACTTTTTAAAGGAGATATTATGGAGAGAAATGATTTTTACCAGGATGACTGGTAGAATTATGTATGAGATAAGTAATAACTCTAATTTCTCATCTGCTGAATAAATGGCTTTAATTTTAAAATACTAGTTAGTGCATATAAGATTTCTGCTGAATTGAGCAGAATTATCGAAGCTGGCCTTGAAATGTAATAGGCACTGAAAGTGAAGAATAAAACAAAACCATTTATGTATACCTTTGCTTGTTCAATAGTTATATATCCCACATTATTAGTGACATTTCTTATATCTTATTTCTTCCTGAGTTTGATCTGGCAAAAAATTACATGTATGTGTTTAATCCTTGATTTATCCTAATAGGGTATAGAAATTCTCCATGCCTCTGGTTCCTACATGACAGATTGGTGGTACTTATGGAGATGGAAAACAATTTAGTTAATCTGAAGAAAGAGACCAATTAAACCTAACTTGAGATTCTACAACTTTGTCTGCTTTCCCTAAAACAGTTCTTTCCCAAGTTCTGGTAACTACCCTTCTACTCTCAAAATCTATGAGTTTTTTTTAATATTCCATGTATAAGTGATATCATGCCATACATTTCCATCTGTCCCTGACTTATTTTACTTGTCATCCTCTCACTGTCTGGTTCTGACATGCAGACTTCAGTAACCACAGTGTATTTGAATAGATAACACCAGTACTCCAACTTCACAGTTCAAATATCCATTTCTATTACCTATGAATAATTGCATAAAAGTGGCGACTTTGATGCTAGCCCTTTTATACATAACTCACTACTTGAGAGTGAGAGATGTACATGATTGGTAACCAGTTACTTCTTTGAAAGCCTATAAGTGACAAGTCACTACATGTGTCATTCAGTATTCAAACAGTAATAGCATTCCAAGTATTTGTGTTCCCATATATTCCCAATAAATGCCTCTGGCATCTGCAAAAAAGGATAATCAAAAGAGGGAATAGAACAACAAAGATGAAAGTGCAGCAGAGAAATGAAAAGTTATAACACTGGAAATAGACTCCAAATTAAATGTAAAGAGATTTACAGAAGAAATAATCCAACCTGAAATGGTTGATACTGCTGACATTCAAGGTATACCAGATATACAGCCAGAGGAATTTAGTGAAGGTGAACTTCTCAACATAAATTAGGAAACTGTTGTGACGAAAAGAGTGAAGGTGTCCCAAAGGAAGTGCTCTGGCAAAATACTTGCCATTAAAAGAATTCTCAGAGATACTTCACGACATGGAAAATGTGAAGGATAGAAGGTTAGAAACTGATTCAGACTTAGAAAGGAATACAACAATTCACCAAAACATAGTAAAGAGGCATACTCCATGTTATAAATTATGTAACAAGAAGACAAGTACTGTTCAACTTCTCTTGGTATTTTTAACAATAACCACAACAAAAATAAAACCTTAAATTCTCAATGTCTCTAATATTAAAATTTTTTAATTAAAATTTACCTTCCATTTTATATTTCTCTATGCATTTATGAACAGCAGTAAGAGGAGTTTTAATTTAACCAAAACTGTTGAAGATCACAGAGATACCTTCATTTTTCCCATTGATGTCAGGATTGATTTCCATTGTTTGAGAATGCACAGCTAGTTTTACTCCTACACTAACATGCAAATAAGGAATGCCTGTGTTGGGTTAGTGATAGTTTAGAAACTGAAGGAATGATTGGTAAAATACTTAGAGTGTTTTTGATGGTGATGTTGTTGTTAGGTGCTGTCAAGTCGGTCTCAGACTCATAGCGACCCTCATAGCGTTTTCAATGGCTGACTGTTTCGGGATTGCCTTGGGAGTGGATTGCCAGGTCCTTCTCCCATTTTTGCGGTGCTGGGAATTGAACTCGGGACCTCAGAGACTGCAGCGCAGTGCTCTACCAACTGAGCTAAATCCCAGCCCTTTTTGATGATAGAATTGTTAATTATTCCTCAAATCATATTGAACTGCAAGTTCAAGGGAGCGTTCTACCAAAGGCTATCCTGACTCTTACTCCCCTCTTCACTTTGGAACACATCTCTGCTCTAGTCATAGTGTCCTCTTTTCCTGTTCTCACAGTCATTGTGCCTCTTTTTACCTCATTCTCTTACCTACATTTCTTTCCATTGGCCTTTCTCTCACTTTCAAGCTTCAGCTGAGGTTTCTTCCTCAATGAACCTTTTGGATATGTCTGTCAACTCCTACTCTTTCATTTATAATAGTTCCTAAAGTTACCCTTTTATGTTTAGCAATTATCTTAATTTCTGGATTGTTAATGTTCAGAAAGCATTGAGTTTGAAGATAAATGTATATCCATAAAACCATCAAAACCATCAAAACCAAAACATATCCATTACCTTCATAAGTTTATTTCAGCCCTCTTTATTATTGTTGTTGTAATTTATGTATGTGTGTGGTAAGAACTGTGAACATAAGACCAACCATAATAGCAAATTTTAACTATGCAATGAATGATTAACTCCAGGCACTGTGCTAATGGTTGAGCTCCTTAATTTATTTTTCATAGCTAAAACTGTGTACCCTCTAACTATCATTTCCAATTTCCCTCTTGTCCAAGCCCCTGGGAACCACGCTATTCTGTGCTTCTATGAACTTGACTATTTTATATTCCACAAAAAATTGAGATCATACAATATTTATCTTTATGTATCTGGCTTATTTCACTTGGTCTAATAACCTAGTATCACCTGCAGCCATAGCACTGTGATGTCTGATACCATCAGACTTCAGAAGCTAAACAGGGACAGACCTGGTACTTGGATGGGAAACCTCCTGGGAAGACCAGGTGCTGTAGGCTTGGGAGAAGGACCTGGCAACCAACTCCCCCAAATCAATTTGCCATTGAAAACCCTATGAATAGCAGAGAAGTACTGATAATAGTGTTTCTCCTGTTATACATAGGGTTGCTATGAGTAGGACACTGGCTCAATGGCACCTAACAACAACAATGACCTAATGGCCTATCCATGTTGTTATAAATGGCAGTACCTCCTTCATTTTATAAGGCTGAATAATATTCCAATGCACGTATTTACCCGATTTTTATGTCTGTTTATATGTTGTTAGATATTTAGTTTGTTTCCATATTTTAGCTATTGTAAATAGCCCTGCAATTAATATAGGAATATTGTTGTTGTTGTTAGGTGCCATCGAGTCAGAATCCAACTCATAGTGACCTTATAGGGTTTTCAATGGCTGACTCTTTCGGGATTGCCTTGGGAGTGGATTGCCAGGTCCTTCTCCCATTTTTTCGGTGCTGGGAATTGAACTTGGGACCTCAGAGACTGCAACACAGTGCTCTACCAACTGAGCTATATCCCAGCCCAATATAGGAATATGTTGTTGTTGTTGTTAGGTGCCGTCGAGTCAGTCTCCGACTCATAGTGACCCTCTGTATAACAGGAGAAACACTATTGTCAGTACTTCTCTGCTGTGCATAGGGTTTTCAATGGCAGATTGATTTTTGGGAGGGGGTTGCCAGGTCCTTCTCCCAAGCCTACAGCTTCTGGTGTTCCCAGGCAGTCTCCCATCCAGTTACTAACCAGGGCCGACCCTGCTTAGCTTCAGAGATCTGACGGGATTGGATGCCACAGGACTATGGCTGCACACAATATAGGAATATAGATATCTCTTTTTAAGATACTGATATTATTTCCACTGAACATATAGTCGGAAGTAGGATGACTGGATCATATGACAGTTCTATTTTTAATCCTCTGAAGAAATTCTAGTATTATTTTCAGTAATGGCTGTATGACTTTATATTCTCACCAACAGTGGACAAAGTTTACCTTTTCTTTATATCCTCACCAATGTGTGTGTGTGTGTGTGTGTGTGTGTGTGAATCAGCTATTCTATCAGATATAAGATGATTTCTCACTGTGGTTTTGACTTGCATTTCTCTGATGAGTAGTGTGGTTGAACACTTTTTCCTATACCTGTTGGCCATTTTTATACCCTTTAAGAGAAATGTCTTTTAGGTTCATTGCCCATTACTTAATTGAGTTGTTCATTCCTTTGTGATTCAATTGAAAGATTTCCTTGTATATTTTAGATATTAATCTTACATCAGATAGATGGCTTGTGAGTATTTTCTCCCATTCTGAAAGTTACTTTGTCAATTTGTTGATCATTTTCTCTATAGAATCACTTGATTTCATATAATCTCACATTTTTATTTATAATCTCATGTTTTGCCTTTACTTTTGGTATCATAACCAAAAAGAATCACTGCAAAGACCAATGTCTAGGAACTTATCCCTATATTTTCTTCTAAGAGTTTTATGGTTTCAGGTGGTATGTTATAAAATTCTAATCTACTTTGGGGTTGAAATTTGTATATGGTGCAAAGGAAGATTTCAATTTCTTTTTCTTTCCTTGGTTTTTGTTTGTTTTTTGTTTTGCCTTGTTTTTTCCTCCTTGGGGCATCATTAATTGGAAAGACTATCCTTTCCCCACTGTGTATTCTTGGCTCCTTTTGAAAATTACCTGATCATATATGTATGGGTTTATTTCTGGGCTCTCTAGTCTATTCTGTTTTTCTATGTTTTTGGTTATAAGCTAGTGTCACACTGTTTTGATTGTTATGGTCTTGTGATTTAATTAGACATCAAGAAGTGTGATACTTCCAACATTGTTCTACTTAAGATTGTTTTGGTTATTGAAGGTCTTTTGGACTCAATAAGATTTTTTTCTTTTTCTTTTTCTGTTTCTTTTTTTTTTAACTTCTGTGAAAAAAAAAACACTGGAACTTTGGAAAAAATGCCATTGAATATGTAAATTGCTTTAAGTCATGCTGTGCATTGGATATAGTTTTAGTATGTCCCCCAAAGGATCATGAGCCAGAAATTTAGCCTCCAGTCTTGGCAGTAGCTCTTATAAGTGGAACCAAATGAAAGGTGATTAGATGCTTGCAAGTGTCATACCTCAGTGCCATCCTTCAGAACAAATTAAAATAGTTCTTATGAGACATCAGTTACTTTTCATGACAATGTGTTGCTATTTAAGACAGGAAGGGAGGGAGGGAGAGAGAGAGAAAGAAAGAGAGAGAGAAAGAGAGAAACTGATTGGCTCCTGAATATCTCTGGTTCCTTGCCTCATCATGTGATCTTGCCATTGTGATGCCATTCACCAAAAGGACCTCATCAGAGGCTGAACAGATGGTACCATCTGATCTTGGACTTCCAGCCTCCAAATCTGTGACCTATATAAGTCTATTTTCTTCATAGGGTACCTAGCTGAGTATTTTGTGATAGCAATAGAAAATGGACAATTCAACAATATCAATTCTTCTTATCCACAAACAGAAAATGTCTTTTCATTTGTGTTGTTTTCAATATATTTTATAAATGTTTTATAGTTTTTAGAGAAAAGATTTTTTACCATCTTAGTTAAATTTATTCCTATGTATTTTATTATTTTCAATGCTATTTAAGTAGGACTGCTTTCTTTATATGTTTTTCAATAGTTTGTCATTAATGTATATTTGCATCCTGCAACTTTTCTGAATTTATTTATTCTCATAGCTCTTTAGTGGAGTCATTGGGGTTTTCTATATATAAGATCATGTTATCTGTAAACATGAATAATTTTATTACTTCTTTTCAAATTTGGATGTACGTTTTTCTTGTTTGCCTTTTTTTACCCCATGGCTATTTACTGGAGCGACCATTACTGATTTGCATAGAATGGTAAGAATGATAATTCCTTGTCTTGTTTGTCATATTAGAGAAAAATTTCAGCTTTTCATCATTAAGCATGAAATTAGCTTTGATCTTATCATATATGGTTTTTATTATATTGAGTTTCATTACTGTGAACCCAGGGCCTCAGTACTTAATTTGTATGTGCTCAGTACATAATTTGTATGTGTTACCATTGAGCAGTAGCACCAACCCCTCTTTAAATTTTTTATCTTAAGACAAGGTCTCACTAACTTGTGCAGGCTGCCTCTGATCTCAAACCTGCAATCCTCCTGCCTTGCCTTCTGAATTGTTCAGATTTCAGGCATGTGCCACCATGTCGAGCCTAAAATGAGTTTTGAATAGTTTTTCTCTTGATTTTTTGGAAGACTTTGAGAAAGTTGGTGTTGATGCTTTAAATGTTTGGTAGAATTCACCTATAATTTGTAATAACTGATTCAATATTCTTAAACTTATTAGTCTTTTCAGATTTTCTAATTATTTATGATTAAAACTTGGTAGATGGGAAGTCTCTAGGTATTCATCCATTCTAAGCAATCCAATTTGTTGACATATAAGTGTTCAAAAAAGTTTCTTATGATTCTTTATATTTCTGTGTTATCTTTTTTAATGATTCCTTTTTCCTTTTTATTTGTTTTCTGTTTTTTTTTCTCCGTCTAGCTAAAGGTTGCTCGATTTTTTTTTTTTCTGTAAAACAACTTTTAGTTGTTGATCTTTCTATTCTTTTGGGTCCCTATTTCTGTGCTAACCTTTGTTATATCTTTCCTTCTGATAACATTTCATTTAGTTCTCCTTTTTCTAGTTTCTTTAGATAAAACAGTGGGTTGTGTATCTGAGTTATTGTTTCTTCTTCTTCTTCTGCTGCTGCTGCTGCTGCTGCTGCTGCTGCTGCTGCTGCTGCTGCTTCTTCTTCTTCTTCTTCTTCTTCTTCTTCTTCTTCTTCTTCTTCTTCTTCTTTGTTTATTGCTATAAATGGGGCTGGGATTTAGCTCAGTTGGTAGAGTGCTACGCTGTAGTCTCTGAGGTCCCGAGTTCAATTCCCAGCACCGAAAACATGGGAGAAGGACCTGGCAATCCACTCCCAAGGCAATCCCGAAAGAGTCAGCCATTGAAAACCCTATAAGGTCACTATGAGTTGGATTCTGACTCGACGGCACCTAACAACAACAGCAACATTTCTATAAACTTCCCTCTTAGAACAGTATTTTTCCCATAAATTTGGATACATGATGTTAATTTTCTTGGGATTTAAAAAAATTTCCCTTTTGATTAAACCTGTATGTTCTTCCTATATGGGAATTTTATGTATCATGAATTTGAATGTTCATTTTGATCCATGTTGTTGTTGTTGTTGTTAGGTGCCGTCGAGTCGGTATCTGACTCATAGCGACCCTCTGTACAACAGGGGAAACACTATTGTCAGCGCTTCTCTGCTGTTCATAGGGTTTTCAATGGCAGATTGATTTTTGGGAGGGGGTTGCCTGGTCCTTCTCCCAAGCCTACAGCACCTGGTGTTCCCGACAGTCTCCCATTCAGGTACAAACCAGGCCCGACCCTGCTTAGCTTCCGAGATCTGACGGGATTGGATTCCACAGGGCTACTGCTGCAGGCATTTTGATCCATAAATTTGGAAATTTTTTCTGTCATTTCTTTAAATGAGGTATTTGTTCCTTTCTCTTTCTTTACTTTTACAGGGACTTTAATAATGTATATATTGGCTCACTTGATGTTCCATAAGGCCTATAGGCTTTCACCATTCTTTTTCCTTCTTTTGATATATTTTTCTATGACTATATAATTTCAAATTTTCTGCCTTTGAATTCACTGATTTTTTTCCTACTTGAGTCTGCTATTTGTTTCTTTTGAATTTTTCAGTTCAGACATGGTATTCTTCAACTGAACTTCTTTTAAGATGACTATTTTGTATTGATTGCTGTGTAGTTTGTAGATCTCCATTTCTTTGGAGTCAACCACTGGAGCTTTATTTATTTATTTATTGGTAGTGTCACCTGACTTTACTGATTGTGGGAGAGAACAGCCTTCACTACTAACCTGGCTAGTGATTCTGGAGTCCTCTCAGATCTTTCTCATTATCGAGCCCACCTTACTACTCTAGTTCCTCCCTACAGGGAAATCTTAGGAGTGTGTACCTTCTCTAATTTTTCCCTAAAAACACCTTATTTTCCCTAAAATACCACCCATAATGTGTTAAAGGTCATATGCTCTCTCCAATACAGTAGAGCCTTGCTAGAGTTGCTGATTAAATCCATATCTTTGATATGATGTCTGAGGGCCATTATGAGCACTGTTTATGGAATACACTGTGCACTATGCTGAGGATGCATAGGGTGCCAACCACAAGGTGGCATGTGAGGAGCTGGGGGTACCTGCATGCTGGCTGTGGTGGAAGGATCTCCAAGGCAGTCATCCTTCAGATTTCATGTGCAGGTCTCTTACTGTAGTCCTAACACTAGTTTCCTGAAGCAGTGGTCAGCAGTTGCAATCCATGGGATGGTTCCTGCCCCTTCTCCTTGTTTATCACTGGCACCAGATGGCCCAGTAATGCTGATTTGTTGTCCTGGATGGACTGTGTCATGAATCTTCTGAGAATCTTCCTGTATTTTATTTTCTTCTGTAGGAGAAATTGCTATGACACCTTAGGGAATGGGTAATGTCAGTAAAATGATACTGCTCTCCTAACCCTCTTCAATATGTCCACTTATGGATTGTTTTTCTCCACTAGGGCACAGATAATTCTCAGGAGGACTCTCAGAACCCCATCACATATTCACATCCATGGATTATTTCTGTTGGGCAAGAATCTCCTATTCTGTCATCCTACAAATGCCATGCCTGTATATTTTTTGTACATTTTATTTATGGCTTATTTTAGTTTCAATACCTTTTAAAACTCCCATATCTTCCTTTTGTCTTCCAATACTATTTTAGTCTTTCTTTTTTAATAATAGAGAATATGCTGTTGTTGTTGTTAGGTGCCATTCAGTCAGGTCTGACTAATGATAACCATATGTACAACAGAAGGAAACACTCCCAACACTGTGCCATGCCCCACACTATTGTTAGTGCTTCTCTGTTATTCATAGAGTTTTCAATGGTTGAATGTTTTGGGAGTGGGCTGCCAGGTCCTTCTCCCAAACCTATATAGCACAGTGTATTCCCAGGCAGTCTCCCATTCAAGTACTAACCAGAGCCCACCTCGTTTAGCTTTGAGATTCGGTGATATTGGATAACAGAGTGGTATGATGGTATACTAATAGAGAGTATAGTATAGGTTTATTAAAAATAGTACTACACCTTTAAGGAAAAATTACAAGGAAAACTGGAGCACCTGGAAAGCTTAGTTAAATCTGGAAAACAAATTGGAAAAGCCTGTGTTTGCTTGGTGACTCAGCATAAGGAAGTATCTGTTTCTCAGAGGAAGGTAAAGAAGCCAGAGAACAGGAGAATTAAGCCTGGTTTTAGAAGAAAAATGTGTCTCAGATAGGCAGAGAAGATGGTGGGCCCAAAAGAAGGGAGAGGTGTGCACGCGTTGGCAGAGAAAGAAGAGAAGAGCAAAGGCAAGAGGAGAGGATAGAGAAGAAGGAAAAAGTGAGTACTATTTTAATCTTAACAGAAAATCTAAAAGCAGATTTGAGATTGGCTTGTTTTACCACAAGTTGTTGTTGTTGTTGTTGTTGTTGTTGTTAGCTGCTGTGGAGTCTCATCTGACTCATAGTGACCCTGTGTACCACAGACTAAACACTCCCTGACACTATGTCAGTGCTTCTCTGCTATTCATAGGGTTTGCTTTTTAAAATTATTCTCTTTGTTTATAAATGTTGGTGGGGTACAGAGTAATAAGGCTTTTATTATTTCCATTATGCAGCTATTGCTTTTGGTTACACTTTCATCAACTTATATTATTTCACAGAGCATTTTGATTAATATATAGTGAAAAAAATAATATGTAATTATCAATGACTGATTGTTTGGGAATTGTTTTGGGAGTGGGCTGCCGGGTCTTGCTCCCAAATTTACAGCACCTGGTATTCCTAGGCGGTCTTCCATCCAATTGCTAACCAAGCCTGACCCTGCTTAGCTTCTGAAATCTGATGCCAGGGTGGTACGGCTGTAGTCATGCAAGTAGCAAGTATTTAATTGTTTTTATGCTGGGGATTTTCAGGATCTGAAAATCAGCCAACCTGAACCTTCAGTGAACTAGGACTGTCTTGATAACCCCTTAGGAAAACATGGCCCAAGTTCACCTGTGACCATGTCTTCCTAAAGCACGATATTAGGCTAATAGGTGAGCTAACATAATGTATACCAATTGTAAATATATTTTATGTTTCTTTCAAACCGCCCATGACTATTATCTTTATATAGTTATTTCGAAAAGGGCAGTTTTATGGTACGTGATTTAAAAAGAAATGGCCCTATAGTCGAACTATAATTAAATCAATATTTATCTCATATTAGTAATTGTAGAAGTTTAAGTAACTAGACCCAGAGTCTACAATCTGAGAGACAAAGACGAATTCGATTTTGATGATTGATCAGCATGTGGCACTGCACATACTCAAATTCCGTTCATTTCCATTAATTACTACCAGAAATATCCTAAAATGCCAACTAACCCAGCCCTATTTGCCTAATGATTAAGAATTACCTAAAGCCCAGTGCTACTTATCAATGAAAGCTGTACACAGATGCATTGTAGTTTATCTTAAAGATCATTGATTTGACCAGGTTTGGATCTATTACAAGTGCTTCATAAGTATGTGAGTTTTGTTCTAAGTTTTTATATTCTTTAGAAGCAGGTTTGTTGTTGTTGTTGTTAGGTGCCGTGGAGTCAGTATCCAACTCATAGCGACCCTCATAGGGTTTTCAATGGCTGTTTCGGGATTGCCTTGGGAGTGTATTGCCAGGCCCTTCTCCCATTTTTGCGGGGCTGGGAATTGAACTTGGGTCCTCAGAGACTGCAGCGCAGTGCTCTACTAACTGAGCTAAATCCCAGCAGGTTTAGGAAGACTTTAAAGGAGAAAGTCACCCAATTCAATTGAACTGAATTAGGAATTGAATCCTAATCAAGTTCCTTTTTGTAATATTTATCTTTTTAAATTTGTGTGTATATATGACTATATATATCAAGAGTTGGAAAACTCAAATGTTTTATAAGTAGAATGTAACTCTGTCTATATATTTTTAAATTTTTAGGACACAAGGCTTTCAAGATTTTAGTCTCCTATATTCTTATATCTAATGTACATCTTCCCAATGTGTATCCGACTAATGTAAATAAATAATGATAGAATTCATTTTACTTTATTTGACTAATTATTCTTAGTTTTAAATGATGACTTAGGCAAGGCAGATAAACTGCTTTTATAAAGGGCCAGATTATAATGATTTAGGCTTTGTGGCTTCATGGTCTCTGCCACAACTATTCAGCTCTACAATTATAGCATGAAAACAGCCCCCTCTCTCTCTCTCTCTCTCTCTCTCTCTCTCTCTCTCTATATATATATATATATATATATATATATATATATATATGTGTGTGTGTATATATATATATGTATATATATATATACGTATATATATATATACACACACATATATATATGAATGCATGTAGCAATATTCTCATAAAATTTTAGTAATGGACACTAAAATTTAAATTTTACAAAATTTTCACCTGTCACAAAATGATATTCTTTGAAGTTTTTCAGTTTATTATAATCATCATTATTATTTGAAGCTCTGGGCATCAAACCCAGGGCCCTGTGCTTGTCCACAAAGTGCTCTACCACTTAGCTACCTCCCCATCCTTCAACAATTTTAAATGTAAAAATCAAATAATGAAAAGCCACAAAAGATTTAGGTTCTGGACCATACAAAGACAAATGGGTGGCTGGGTTTGGGACCATGGGACATAGTTGATCCTATCTTAGCATTATTAGCCATTTTCACAAAATAATAAGGTTTTTATGTTTGTTCCAGAAGCTAGGAAAATCTCAGGTAGAAAGCTATGCCATATAACTGACAAATGCTGCAGGGAGTGTGACACAATAAAATTATAAATTCTCTTTCGTTATCACAAGTGCTCTCAATGTATTTTATTCACTATTCATTCAAAAGTGGCAAAAGAAATGCACATTTCATTCTCTCCTAGAAGTCAGAAAGCTGGTGAGTCACCTACCATTCAAAAGTGATTAAAACAGAGATTTGATTAACATATAAAATAAGTATTTTTAAAGGCCCACATGTCAAGGAAATATAAAGAAAACATGGTGGGATTTGGAACCATGCCAAATGCCATATTATAAGAACAATCTGCATATATTTTCTTATGTTTAGAAAAATATTTTCACAAACTCTATCTCATGTGCTTGCTTCAATAGCCCATCATGATATCAGAATGACATATACATCAGAACATAAGCAAACACACAGATCATGGCTCTGAATTGCAATAAAAATAAATCTAGCCAGGCACCACAGCACATACCTGTAATCGCACCAATTTGGGAGGCTGAGGCAGAAGGATCACCAGTTTAAGGCCAGAGACAACCTGTTGAATTTAGCAAGATGTGGTTTTAAAACAAAAAACATATAAAAGAAGCTGTGAGTGCAGCTCCGTGGTAGAGCACTTGCTTAGTATATGTGTGAGGTTCTGAGTTCATCTCCTAATACTGAAAACATAAATAAATCAATCTAATGTGGGTAACAACTTAGGGAAAACTTAAGAAATTGATTTTCTATTTTAAGCCAGTTTTAATTGAGCAGTATTTAAACAAAGAACAAGATTTTCTTTTATTTCACCAACTCTCTTTCCTTGTTTCCAGAAGATTCTAATTCTATTATTAACAAAATAGATGAGGGGAATGAATAGGGAAGTGTTGGGGAAAACAAAACTGACATTTGTTTAATGTCTAGAGTATGCCAGACAAATGATAATTTTAATAGTAAAAACAAAAGAGAAAATATTTGGGAAGAAAGGTCATGATAATTGTTTAGCAGTCTATCTCCACTTGATGCAGAAACATAGTCTTATAATTTCCATAACTCTTCTTTCTTACCTGAATATATAAGATACCACCAGCTGAGCCTAACCTATCTCACCCTAATTATGCCAGGTACATTGTTTATAATTTCTTTTATGTTTCCTAACAAACCTGTTACACTGGATGGGTAAAACTGGGGCTGAGAAAAGTTAAACTAAGTTTGTAAAGCTAATGAAAAATCAGAGACAGGACATGGACTACATTAGACTCTACTATCTTTTTAAAATTTATTTATTTATTTATTTATTTATTTATTTTTGTGGTACTGGGGGTTGAACCCAGGGCCTCACGTTTGCATGCTTTGCAAGTGCTGGATCACTGACCTGCTGCCTCCATCCCATTTTTTTTTACTTCTTTGAGACAGGGTTTCTTTAAATTACTCAGACTCCCTCTGGTCTTGAACTTGCGATCCTACTGCTCTGCCTCCCAAAACACTGGGATTACAGGTGTGCGCCACCGTGCCTGGCTCTCTACTGTCTTTTACTATAGATATTGCCAAATTAGTATTTATTATGAAATTTAAATTAAGTTTAAATTTAAATTTAATTTTATGAAAGTATAGCATATTCACACAAAATTTTTTTATATTATATCCGATTTACATATGACATTCTGTTCTACACTCTCTGAGACCTAGAGTTTGATCCCCAACCCTGCAAAAACGGGAGAAAGACCTGGCAACCCACTCCAGAAAACAATCCCAAAGTAATCAGCCACTGAAAACCCTGAGTTGGACCCAAGTTTAATGCACCCGACAACAGAAATAATGTAGCACATCTACAGAGTGGAATTTTCATGTATGTGTGTGTGTTGTTGATTTTTGTTCAGTGTAATTGAGTCAAGTTTGACTCATAGAGACCCTCATAGGGTTTTCCATGGCTGATTGTTTCAGGATTGCTACAGCAGTGAATTGCCACCTCCTTCTCACGTTTTGCTGGGATTTAACTCAGTTGGTAGAGTCCCATGCTGCACTCTCTGAGGACCCAGGTTTTTTTTTTTTTTTTAGGGTTCTTTATCTGCTCCGCTTAAGGAGAAAAGCATCTATTATTGTGGGTTCAGAAATGTCCACTAACATTTCAATAGGAACACTTTTGATATACACAGTTCAATCAGTCTTTTTCCTCTAGCAAGCTGGGGGACCTAAGAGAAAGTTTAACAGTGATAATCAAAAGAACCTCGGGTTTGAATGCTGATCCTATTATAGCAAATGATTAGCACAGGTGGACCTTTCTCCATGTTCAATGACTGTTGGTAATCCTTAAATAATCAGACAGCTGCTAGATAGCAAGAAAATGTCAAGTCGAACGCCTGGGTGTTAAACATTTATACATGCTGTAGGCCACTTTTGATCTGTCTGCCCAACACACCAAATGTCAGTGGCTTCACATAGGTTAGGAGGAAAGCACCTCATTAGAGCAGGGCTAGTTTGCTTGGAGTCAGAAGGCACAAAGAATCTTATATCTTCTGATGCAGGGTGGTTATTTTCCTGTGCACTGAGCTTGCCAGTGGTTTTGAGTAGCCTGGATCTTCTGTTGTCTATCTGTCTATAAACTACTCTTTTCAGTCTTTAAAAAGAGCATCTCAAGGGCTTCGTTTTTCCAAGCAGAACAATACAAATTACTGTTTAATGGCCTAGGATGCCATTATATGAAGGAGCAGCCTGCATTGGCAACTCCAAATTACACTGGGGTTCTTCAAGGAGTTAATGACTGGTGGTTATACACTGTATACACCACAAGATAAGGAAGCATCTTGGCTCACAGGGTGTTGTGCAGACAGAAGCATGTTGTCTGATTGCCTGCCTTAACCTTCTGTTCAGCTCTGTCTCCCTTGCTATTGTATGGCTGGTGCAGTAATTAGTTTGTGAAAGGCTTGAGGGAAAATGGGCTCACACGCAGTCATTTTTTTCTTCAAAGAAGCTGCCCAAGTTCATAAGCTATAGTGAATGCCTTACTAAAATCAATGTAGAGTTTATAAGTGAAAAAGGACAAATAACGTAACGAGAAATGAAACTTGATTTTTCCATCCAATTGAGAGGCCAGCAAATTTGATTTAAGAAATAGAATGTCAAGAAAAAGGAATGTTGTGTATTAAGTCAAGGCCTTACAAAGAATAATAATAATAATAAGTCCATGAGGAACCATCTGATTCGACCATAGCTGCCTCTATTATACAACTCTCCAAGCTACACACAATTTGTAAAAGCAATTGAGAACATAGTCAAATAATAAATATTTCTTCATTTAGCTATACAAAATCTTTGATACTTCTGTATTTTACATGATGTGATACAGTTCAAGCAAAAATGGAATATTTAGAAACTAGTTATAACCCCCATGTGTCTGGCAGTTTGTCATGCCCTGGGGGCTTTTGTGTTGCTCTGATGTTGAAAGCTATGCCACCAGTATTTCAGATCCTATCAGAGCCACTCATAGTGGACAGGTTTCAGCTAAACTTCCAGATGAAAACACACCAGGGAGAAGGACCCCAATGCCCACTTCCACAACAATTAGCCATTGAAAACTTATGAATAGCAGAGAAGCACTGTCAAATATACTGCCAGAAAATGAGTACCCCAGGCTGAAAGGCATTCAAGAGATGACTAGAGAAGAGTTGCCACCTCAAAGTAGAGTTGACTTAATGACAGGAATAGAGTAAAGGCACTTGGACCTCCTTTTGCTAATGTAGCATGACTCAAAATGAGAAGCAACATGGTGACTGCAAAAATGGGCTCAAAATCAAAAGACCATATGCATGGGAGAGTTGGGCAGTGTTTCTTGTGTGCATGGCACAGTGTTGGATTGTGTTTCATTTGCTTTACTTAGGGACACTATGAGTCAGATGCCACTCAGTGGCACCTAACAACAACAGAAGTTATAAACGGGTTTAAGAAATTATTGGTATACACTTTAGACTAGAACTCAGGATTTGCCTCAAATTGCTAAGGCACAATATCTACCTAATTTGAAGATTAATATTGCTTGTTCAATTAAAGTGGAAAGTTGTTCTAAAGAGACAATTTCCTCTGAAATGTCTCAGTAACCTGAAGCTATTCTTTCTCAGTAAATGAGATTTCTAAGTAAAATGGAAAACTGTAGCCAACTTTCTGCCTTTAGTATGATTATAGGAATTTATGGTCAAGCAAAAAGAGTTGATGAGGAAATTGCAGAGTAGATTTTAGAAGACTTAAAGATTTGGACAAATACAACTTCAAGTAGGACTGCAATAATATTGGTTTTCCCATAGTGATCATTTTAACTACATACATTAAGACTTGAAGGTAATATATTTAAAAGCCACCTAAACACCAAGTCTGAATAGACTTTGCACATTTCTTTCTACTTTGAATTCCCTTATGCTTACTACACCTGGAATTCCAACTTTTGATGGCACCATCATTGTACCATTCATTAGGAAAGAGAGTTGAAGCCTTAGTAAAATGGCTTGTTGTATATTGTATGTACTTAGAAGAAGTCTCTGGTTTAATCTTTGCTCTAGCCAAACTGATTATCTCTTCATGTTATGAGATATAGTTTATTAAAAATCAAAACTTCTATGCTGTGAACCTGAATTAGTGATCTCAACAAAAGATAAATATTAACAGTGTATAGTAGAAGCAGGGGTTAGTATTTAGGTCAGCTGGTAGAGTGCTGCTCTGCAGTCTCTGAGGTCCAGGGTTGATTCCCAGCATTGCAAAAATGGGAGGACATGGCAATCCACTCCCAAGGCAATCGGGAAACAATCCTCCATTGAAAACCCTATAAGGGTCACTATGAATCAGGCACCAAACAACAACAACAACAACAACAACAACAACAACAACGGTAGAATCATACTTTTCATAGTACTGTTGTTGTTGTTGTTAGGTGCTATCGAGTTTTGACTCTGACTCAGTGACCCTATGTATAACAAAAAGAAACACTCCCTGATACCCTACCAGGCACACAATCTTTTTTTATGTTTAAGCCCATTATTGCAGAGAGTCAGTCCATCTAGTTGAAGGTCTTCCTGTTTTTGTGAACCTGCCACTCTCCCAAACATGATGTCCCTCTCCAGGTATTGGTCCCTCCTGGCAACATATCCAAAATATGTTAGATGCAGTCTAGACATCCTTGCTTCCAAGAAGCACTCTGGTTGCATTTCTACTAGGATGGATCTGTTGGTTCTTTTGGCAGTCCATGATATATTCAATATTCATCTCCAGCACCATAATTCAAAAATTTAACTTCTTCTTATATATCCTTTATTCAGCATCCAGCTTTCACAAGCAAAGATAAAACTGAAAATACCATGACATGAGTCAGGCACACCTTTGTCTTCAGTGTGACCTCTTTACGTTTCAACACTTTAAAGGGATCTTTTACAACAGCTTTTCCATTCTTTGTATTTCTTTGGTAAAAAGTGAAAAATATATAGAAAATAATAAGCTCAAGTATAACATTCAAAGTAAGAATAATCAATACCATCGTTTAAATATATGTCAAATTTAAATTAAATGAAATATTCATTCTATTGCCTTTAAAACATCTTTTCTTTTTAGCGTTATAAGAATAATGAAGACTTTAAAGCTAAAAATGTTTGTATTTCAAACTGAAAACATTTTACATGCATTTCTCAAATCAATCACTATTTTTAAAAGAAAATGACAAATTAGTGAATAGCAAAAGCAAAGCTAACTATGTCTTAATTGTAGCTTTAAGAAATGGAGGAAAACATATCACATTGCTTAAAGATATGTGTTCTTCTGAAAAATAGCTCTTGGTTCCTTCTAGCCCTTCCACTTTCCATCTGAGTGACCTTGGAACAAGTTGTCTTTTGTGTGTATGTGTGTGTGTGTGTGTGGTACAGGGACTACTGAATAAAGGGTCTCATACATACTTTGCTAAGTGCTCTACCACTGAGTGCCTGCACCAGTACCACAGTGGCGTCTGATCTGGGAAGCTAAGCAGGTTTGAGCCTGGTTAGTACTTGGATGGAAGACTACCTGAGAACACCAGGGGCTGTAGGCTTGGAAGATAGAGCTGACAACCCACTCCCAAAAAGCAATCAGCCATCAAAAACCCTATGAATAACAGAAAAGCACTGACAATAGTGTTTCACCTGTTGTATGTAGGGTCGCTGTGAGTCAGACACTAAAAGGAGGGCACCTAACAACAGCAACAATAACAACTACCACTGAGGTGTACCCCTAGCCATTTTTTTCACTTTTCATCTTGAGATAAGATCTTGTTAATTTACACATTCTGCCTCTGGCATCAACCTCACAATCCTTCTGCTTTGTCCTCTTGGGTCACAGGGATTGCAGGCATATGACACTGCTCCTAGTCAAACAAATTATCTAAATGTCATTCATTTCTTTTTGATTAAATGGGAATGATAACAATTGCTCCAGTCTAACAGGTTTTGTAGGCTACCTTCAGAAAAGGCATGTGAATAGCATTGAAAAGGATCAACAAAGGTTCAGTTCTGTAACCATCATCACAGTCTCAAATAATAATTGTGATTGTTTGATGAATGAAAGAGACCAAAGGCTGAATTTTCTCCAGTGTGATGAAGAAAATCTTCCCAAGAATATACTTTGAAGAGTAATTTGAATGAGTTGGGGTATGAATTACAAAAAGAAATAAGCACAAGTATAGCAGATAGAACTAGTTGTTGAGAGTACAAAATAAATAGAGGAACAGATAAAATACTTTGTCATTACATAAGACAGGAAGCCTCCAAGATTGCCTCCAATTAGCCCAACTTCTTGTTCTCATGCTTGTCCAACCCTCTCCTACATCACACCAGGGTTGGTCTGTGTGATCAACAGAACGTGGCAGAAGTGATAGAGTACTTACTTCAGAAATTAGGGTTATAAGATACTGTTTCTTCAGTCTCTCTCATTCTCATTCATTCTCATAATGCCTCCCCCACCCCTCTCTCCCTTTTGGAAGTCAACTTCCATCCAGTAAGCAAAGCTATGGTTTGGCCCATGTCGCTCACATAGTGAGCAAATAAAATCTCCTGCCAGCAACCACATGCATGAGGTAATCAACCTTCAGAGCTTGTAGCCCTGCTTCTGCAACTTGACTGGAATCTCATGAAAGACCTTAGCCAGAATAGCCTAGCTAAGTTGTTCCCAGATTCCTGATCCTCAGAAACTGCATGAGATAATTTATGTTTAAAGATGCTAAATTTGGGATAATTTGTTTTGTAGCCATTTGTTGTTGATGTTAGGTGCTGTTGAGTGGATAACTAATACTTTACAAGCTATTATCTGAACATGAAGACATTTAATCAGAATTTATTTTCCATTATTCCTCTATTATCACACTCATATTTGTCATTAAAAGCTACTCATCTTCAAGAATGGAAAATATTTTTTAAGAAATAATTCATATAAAGTTTGAAAACTTCTCCCCTAGAAAGTACCTTGTTGGGCCCCATGTTGGGGTGCCAACTCTATGTGGGGCACATGCTTCCCAGTCTGGCCTGGAGGTTCGGATGGGCGGCACCACCACACAGATAATAAGCACAGTTCACTCGGGACCCTCAGGTGAGAGGCGCAGACTCCTGTGGCCCTCGAGATTCCGGAGGAGACAGGAGAAAGGAAAAGCCTCAGGCACTTTTGCCTTCCAGGGGCAAACACCTGTACTGGTCATCTCCGTGGTCACGAGGAGACAGCTGTTGCTTCATAGGTGATCAAACGGAGAGCAGGTTGTTTTCCTTGTCCATGATTGCGACAGGAGAGCATTCTTTCCTCACCAAAGGTCAAGGGGAGAGCAGCAGGAGAGGTGTTTCCTCATTGGTGGTCCGGGCAGGAACAGGTGAGAAGGTGAAAAAAGGGCTTAAAAGGCCTAAAAGGGCCTAAAAGGGTGGAGCTGCCGCAGCGCAGCTCTTTATATAGTTCACCCACAGAATGGCCTGAGCCAATCAGCTTTCAGTCCAGTTGTCCAATCAGGAAGGGTTTTGTACAAACGGGCAACCAAGTTACTTTCATTTTCCCTAGATTTCTAATTTACAAACCAAATATTCAAAAGCCGTTTTCCCAGTTTGGGAGTTTTTGCCAATTTCCTCTCAATTTTTCCATACAGCACCTGTCATGTAAATATTTCATCATGTTTAAAATACAATTCAAGTTTTGGGAATTAGGAAGCCATGTTGTTCTACTTAAGGAAAAAATACCCAATAAGAAATTAGGTTTTCAACCAAAATTGAAAAAACATTAGTTGTAGGAGCTATGAATTAAAGCTGGGTTCTCAAATGATAAATGAACAAAATTAATGTAAATACTCAAAGCTTTGATTAATCATAGTCTTTTAAAGTATTAAAAACATATAATACATACATATTTGTTTAAATTGATTCCCACTATATTATTTCCACTTTTGTAGCTAAATTAAAGAATTTTTAAATGTATAAATCAATATAATACTAAGCATAAAAATATAGACTGTCCCATTTCCTAGCTCTCAAATTTTTGATATATGTGTAATTCTATCCAGATTTCGGCTATATGTAAAAATTTACATCCTTGTAAACATATATTTGCCTGCAGCTATAGAAATGTGGCTTCTGAGCCAGTCAGATCTCAGAAGCTAAACATGGATGGGTTTGTTAGTACTTGGATGGGAGACTGCCTGGGAACACCAGGCACTGTCGGCTTGGGAGAAGGACCAAGCAACCCACTCCCAAAATCAATCAGCTATTGAAAACTCTATGAATAGAGAAACAGTACTGGCAATAGTGTTTTGCCTCTGTTGTATGTAGGGTCACTATGAGTCGGACACTGACGTGAAGGCACCTAACAACAAGGGCAAGCATATAATTATGGGAGAAGGACCTGGCATCCCAGTGCCAAAACAATCTAGAAATAATCTGCCATTGAAAACCCTATGAATAACAGAGAAGCACTGACATAGTGTGGGGCATGGCACAGTGTCAGGGAGTGTGTCATTCTGTTGTGCATACAGTTGCAATGAGTTGGACCCAAGTCAACATTATTTAACAACAACAATAAAGCATATATTTATAATTTACTGTAGTTTTATACATTTTTAATTTTTTTCAAACATAAGTAGTACATACACGGTAATTTTTAAAAATCTCTATGTTTTGTTAATAGTCGAAGATCCAGCATCCACATTTCCTTTTTGGAGAAACTGATGGTGTTTACTTTAGTCATAGGGCCACTGTTTGTGTTTGGGGTTTGCAGGGGCAGAGACAGAAAACAGTTGAACATTGTGAAAAAAATTCCTACCAAGACTTCAGGGAGTGTCGAAAGAACTGTTCCCAACTGAAGACATGGCAGTAACTCAAAAAACATAGCAGAATTCATGCACAGCTATTCTGTAGGAATAAAATTATGAGTGAAATTTTCACAACACCTCCTTTCTACTGATTCCTCAGATTTCTACTACATCATTCTCCTTTCTCTTTATCACGTATTTTAACCCTATTTCCCTGACTATTATTCTCTCTGTTCTACCCTTCTTCTTAAGATTTCCTAGAAATAGGCCCGGGAGTGTTGTTCAGTGGGATGGCATTTGCCTGGAATATGAAACACCCCAGGTTCAATTCCCAGCACTGCACAGCCCCAAAACAAACAAACAAAGTGTGCACAGAACTGTGCAAGGGGAGAAAAGCTATCTGATTTTTAATTTTGTCCAGTGATGTTTCAGTACTGTAATATTTTGATTTTAGAATCTTTATCCTTCCTGATCTCTTGAAAGAGCTTGATGTCCATTGTCCAACATTTTCTTGTCCTTTCTCTGTTGATTCCTTTCTATGTGCTGCCTGACAGCTCCTTTCTTCTGATTCTAAATTGACATGGTCAGGTCTCTTATTTTGGCTCTAATACCTTGAATGATGGTCCTGAAATGTCACAATGATGTTGAAATATGGGAAAAGTTTTAAAAGAAAAATTTTTATTAAAATGTACTAGTGTGCACAAATCAGCTTAATAAATATTTTACAGGTCAGGTGGTACAGGCAGAGGCAAGAGGATAGCATGTTCAAGGCCAGAGGCAGCCTGTGTAATTTAGTGAGACCCTGACTCAAAAATAAAAATGAATAAGTGAATAAACAGATATTTTGTAGAGTAAACATATCTCTATAATTAGCACACTGGTCAAGAAAAAGAATTTCACCTCCATATCCTGGCAGCACTTGTCATGACCCCTCCCAGACACTGCATCCCTTCAAAGTCCTCATCATGATGACCTCTGAAACACTAGATTGGTTCTGTATTTTTTATAATAAATGAAGCCAGCATGTAGTGTTAAGCATTTGTCATCTTTCACTCAATGTAATATATGTCAGACTCATTCATGTTACATACTGTAGTTAATTCTCATTGATGCATGGATATCTACTGAATATATATTTTGCTTACTTATTTTCCTGTTGATGAGTAGTTGAATTGCTTCTTACTTTTTACACTTGATAGTCATGCTGCTAAGATATTTTTAATTAAAATTTTCTGTAAAAACTTTTACTTTGCCTTTTAGCAGTCAACTCTTATGCTTTGTCATCTTGAACTCCTTCACAATCAAGGCAATTAAAGAGAAAAATATTGAAAAAAATTGTGGAACTTTGGTGTGACATATTTCACTTTATATAAATTCTGGAAACTTTTACTTTCAAATTAAACATTAAGAGTTTTAATCATAAACAAACTCCTCAGGGAAGACTTTAAAGTCATATTTTTAAAGGTAAAGTATATTCCAAATTTAGAAACACTTGCATTTTACACTTTGGTAATAATGGCCTTCCAGTTAGCCCTATACATTGAAATAATAAAGGTTATTTAATTTTCATAATATTCTTAATTTTAAGGAAAAATCCTATAAATACTGTATATATGAAGGTAATATATCAAGTGCTTTGAAATTTGGAATAAAGCAGCAGATGGGTTATTTTCATTAAAATGGTTTTCTATTTCTGAACAATCTATGTTATTCATTTCTGTATATCATGTTCTGATTTTGTTTTAAGCCATTTTTGACCCTACAGCAAATAGGTTTCATTAAAATTTATTAAAGTTCTATTAAATGTGGGTAGCAATATAAGATATATCCAGACTAAATCACTTCTGGCCCTTCTAGTGCCAATCTATTTTTTTTTAAATGTAACACCCTAATACTGACTTTCTAGACCTTCATGAAAGTAGTTTCACATGGTTTCTATTCTGGCTAACAAATCAATTTGATAAAACTGATCATACAATCTAATACAGAGTTTGCTTAATTGTAGGACAGAAAATAATGACTACCTCACAGGATTATTTACAAACATTTTCCAATACTCAGCTGCAGTTCTATTATAGGCAATGGTTATTCTGAATAAACAGTACTTTATGTCTTGCAAGTCTATTTCCTAAATCTGCTCTTCTTAATACCAGGCCTTCCAGCATAGTGGGGATTGTGGGTGTCTGTCTTAAAATCACTCACAGTAAAATGCCACCTTCAGAATGACTTTTTTGGAATAATGAGGCCTACTGGCAAAGCAAATACCCTTTATAGTAATGCATCTCTGTTTATCTTCCCTTTGTCGAATATTTAGCCATATGACACATGGGTGAAGAACAAAGCACAGTGATATCTGAGGCCAGTAGAAAAAAAAAACTTGGAAGTCTATGATTTATAGATGGCTGTATCCATAGTTGTTTTCTTTATTGTCTATGGAGAATACACATTAAGAACATTGATAAATACTGAAATTTAGAGATCCATTTTTCATCACATTACATGGACAGAAAGGAAACAAGAGGATGAAGTATTTTATTAAATACAACTTTGTTAAGACACTGAAAATTATAACTAATTCAATAATAAATGGTATTAATATCCTGCAATTTGTCACCTATATGATAAGAATTTAGAATAATAATTAAGTTATTCACTTTTCTGCTTAATTTTGAGGTATTCAGAGGAAGCATTAGCTTTCATTTGATAAACTTGAAATATTCTCTAGAACAAAAGGTTTCTGCACATAGTAAAATACCCCTTCTCTCCTTTCTGCTTAACTCAAAATAAAGGAGGAAGAGAAAAATGAGGAATAGAAAGGGACAGAGAAAAAGAGGAAGGAAAGTAGGAAGGAAGAAAAGGGAGAGAATGAAGGTCAGGAGAAGTTAGGAGAAACACATTCACACACAAGAGGAAAATAAAAAATCTTATCTTTCTCCAGTTTTCTTAGGCTATTACATCAGTAAGGGAGATGTCCTGGGAATACCAGATGCTGTAGGCTAGGGAGAAGGACCAGGCAGCCCACTCCCAAATCAATCAGCCATTGAAAACCTTAGGAACAGGAGAGAAGCACTGATATAATTCCAGGCATAGCACAGTATCAGGTCTTGTTTCTGTCTGTTGTCATAGGGTAGCTGAGTTGGCCACAACTTAACAGTACCTAATACAAAAAACAAACAAATTATATCAGTCTTACTTAGATTTGCTTGCAGCTGTACCACTGTGGCATCTGATCCCATCAGATCTCAGAAGCTAAGCAGGGTTGGACTTGGTTAGTACTTAGATGGAAGACTGCCTGTGAACACCATGTGCTGTAGGTTTGGGAGAAGGACCTGGCGAACCTCTCCCAAAAAACAATCAGACATTGAAAACCCTATGAATAGCAGAGAAGCATTGACAATAGTGTTTCATCTGTTGTACATAGGGTCACTATGAGCCAGACACCAACTTGATGGCCCCTTACAGCAAGAACAAACAACAACAACAACTTGGGTTTACTAAAATGTTATTTGTGTTTTCTCAAATAAATTACATGTTTGTACAGTACTATATCTTCATTTTTTTTTTGTGGTACTGGGGGTTGAACCCAGGGCCCCCCGCCTGCATGCTCTGCAAGTGCTGGACCACTGAGCTGCACCCTCAGCCCATTTCTTTCACTTTTTGAGACAGGGTCTCACTAAGTTACGCAGACTGCCTCTGGTCTTGAACTTGCGATCCTCCTGCCTCTGCCTCCCAAGCCACTGGGATTACAGGTGTGCACCACCACGCCCAGCATCAGTACTATATCTTGATGTGTTTCACATACTTGACTCCATCTGGACACCCAAATCAAATTTTATAAGTGCTTTTTAACAACTTTCAGAGAACGTTAGAATGAATAGAAGAAATACAGTGAATAGAGAAAGTAAAGTTACTCTCAAGTAAGCCATGTAAGAGTATAGTACTTGTTACTAACTAAGGACATATTAAAGAGAACTAAGACATAAAACTATAGGAAAATTATGTACTCACTTGAAAAGATTTTCTAATCAAACTTATACAGGTAGTGAAGCAGAGAGATTAGTTAACATTTATGGGATACATTCTAAGCATAAGGAAGTATAGTCACTTTATTCACTGGATAAATATTTACTGAGGTGCAATCCTGTGTGGATATGTAGAACAAGAGTGACAATCACATTCTCTTTGTTGTTGTAGTTAGGTGCTTTCTAGTCCTGTCCAACTCATAGTGACCTTGCGTACAACAGAATGAAACACTCCCCAACACTGTTCTATACCTGGCACTATTGTCAGTGCTTCTTTGCTATCCATACGATTTTCAATGTTGGATTATTTTGGGAGTGGATTGCCAGGTCTTTCTCCCTAGCCTGTAGTACCTGTAATTCCCAGGAGGTCTCCCATCCAAGGACTATCCAGGCTGACCCTGCTTAGCTTCTGAGATCACATTCTCTTAGAGAGAGATTCAATGTAAGCAAATGAGAAAGTCATAGATGCTAAGAGTTGTGTGGACCACAGATAGGAGCTGACCCTAGTGGTGGGCCAATGTAGCCTAGCAACAGACCTCAAGCTTCTCTGAGGGAAAAATTTGAACTGAGATCTAAATCTCAGAAGAGACCCATTCATATGAAGATATAAAGGGAGAAAAGTATTCTTGGGGGAAGGAATTATAATCGCAATGGCCATTAGACCAAATAGAACATGGGGCAGAAAATAGGCTAATGACTTATAGCAGTCTGTTTTCGCCCAATCTAAGAAATAATGTCAAATAACTTGAGAGGATCCATATATTAGTAGTAGTAACAACTGTTACTTAGTGAGGACTTAACCTTGTGTCCTAAGGTAAAAGGTTTTTGCAAACCTCATTGAAAGACAACTATTTAAAATGTTAAATTTCAAGTGTGGAGGGTAGATAGCAATGGAATTTGAAACCAGCTCTGCAATTACTAGTAAATTACTTAATATATCTTTACCTTTTGTTTTCTTTTTTTTAACTTGATTTTTTTTATTTATTTTATATATTTATTTATTTTTTATTAGAAATTTTTAATGTACATCATAATGTAATTCATTTTGACATGCTTTTCATTGTGACAATTTTCATATATGCAATTTGATAAACATTATTCATATAGGTTACCCCTTACCTTCCTCTATGTTTCTTCCCCCTCCCCCTCTTCCCATCTAAGTTTCCCATCCAAGTCTTCTCTATCTTTTACTATGTAGTATTTTTCTATATGTCCTTGGGTTCCATTTCTGTTTAAGATAGAAACTTTTCCTGTAGTGGTCTTTGTTTCTATCTTGTTAGAACAATTACATGCAATTTCTAGTCCATTTATATTGAACTCATTCTTATCTTCCCTCCTCCCCTTTTATTATGATCTGACCTTTGAGTAGGATTTTTCCTTCTTGTAATTTTGAGTCAGCTCTCTCATATGAATGAGAACAGGTGTTGTTTCTCTTTCTGATCTTGTGTTCGTTCACTTAAAATAATTTTCTCTAATTCTATCCATTTTGCTGCGAATGACCCTATTTCATTTTTCTTGATTGCTGAATAGTATTCCATTGTGTATATATACCATAGTTTTTTTATTCATTCTTCTGTTGAAGGGCACTTTGGTTGATTCCATATCTTTGCTATTGTGAAAAGCACTGCATTGAACATGGAGATGCAGGTGTCGGTCTGTGGTATGATGACCCATCTCCCTTTGGGTAAATTCCCAATAGTGTTATAGCTGGGTCATATGGTAGATCTATTTTTAGTTTTTTGAGGTACCTCCATATTGATTTCCATAGTGGTTGCACCAATTTACAGCTCCACCAACAATGTAAAAGTGTTCCCTTTTCCCCGCAGCCTCGCCAGCATTTGTTGTTGTTTGTT
>VMDO01007518.1:0-48590 GCA_007922755.1 Pedetes capensis | reverse complement strand
CTTTTGGTTTTTTCTTTTTTTTCTTGAGTTCCTTATAAATTCTAGTAATTAGACCTTTGTCAGATGTATAAAATGCGAAGATTTTTTCCCATTCTGTGGAGGTTTCCTTGACTCTGTTACCTTTTGTTTTCTAATTTAGAATGGTTGTAGTAGTAGCTCCTCCATCCCATGAATTTTCTGAGAAACAAGTAATGTAATAATAATAATTAACTTTTATTCGTGGCTGGGATTTAGCTCAGTTGGTAGAGCACTGCACTGCAGTCTCTGAGGTCCTGAGTTCGATTCCCAGCACCACAAAAATGGGAGAAGGACCCGGCAATCCACTCCCAAGGCAATCCCGAAACAGCCATTGAAAACCCTATGAGGGTCACTATGAGTCGGATACCGACTCAACAGCACCTAACAACAACAACAAAAACTTTTATTCAGTACATATTATTATTCAGTGTTTTAACATGAACTCATTTGGCCCCACTAGCTTTAGATCTCATTGGTCTAAGAGATATTTTTTTTAATAAGTGCACTATAAACCATTTCCTTAAATACTTAGATGTTTCCAGCAGCAAAGGGCTATGGGGAAAAAAAACACTGAAACATTCCCAAACCTAACTTATTCCAATAAAGAATGATGATGATAAAGATTGCATTATGATTATTATGATTATTGCATGTTGTGTGGTAATCACAAAATATTGTTAGCATTTTGAGAGTTACAACTGTGTGCTGTTCATTTTTAAACCTTTATAACATAATATCTAATACAGACAGACTCATGTTGTTGTTAGGTGCTGTTGAGTCTGTATCCGACTCATAGCGACCCTCTGTACAACAGGGGAAACACTATTGTCAGTGCTTCTCTGCTGTTCATAGGGTTTTCAATGGCAGATTGATTTGTGGGAGGGGGTTGCCAGGTCCTTCTCCCAAGCCTACAGCTTCTGGTGTTCCCAGGCGGTCTCCCATCCAGGTACTAACCAGGCCCGACCCTGCTTAGCTTTCTGGATGTGACAGGATCGGTTGCCTCAGGGCTATGGCTGCAGAGACAGACTCATAATGTCTATTAAATGAATAAATAAACTTCAGAATTTTGGCATCTAGAGCCATTAATTTTTAGCTGACTTCTTTTCTTGTTGACTCTGTCAACATAAATGTCTTTCTTTTGCAATTTCATTTTGGCTGTTTCTGCTCCACTTCACCCTTGATTATTCTTTTCCCAACTACATGTTCCACTGAGTACTTCTGCAGTTAGAAATATCTGCTTTTCTCTTTAAAGTTTTTGGTTTTACTCCTTCCCTTGAGTGCTTCCTTTATATAATTTTAAATATATCCTGCCAAGACTTCTTTAAAGGATAGCTAAGTATCTTTTCTTTGTTATTTCTTCCACTTTGATTTCTTTCCAATCTAAGAAATATGTATCCTACATAAGTATATAGCTTTTCAAAAATCAATTTTAGCTGATTTTAGTAAAACATGGATCACAAAACAGTATTTTTAAGGCAGATTATTGCTTATTCATGAGCCTCAGAATACTATTGCACCATGGTATTTTAGTGTGTTTGTGTGTGGTGTGCGTGTGTGTGTGTGTGTGTGTGTGTGAAGTGATTTTGAAGCTACTGGCATTTATGTCTAAATAAGTATCTTTCAGGTCTTACAGACAGAATCTAAATATTTGGCCTCACAGGTCATTTTCTGTTCCCTGTGATCCTGTCTCTGTTTCCTAAGAGAGTTGAAATTCTGTACTAATAGACACATCTTTTGGTGAGCTGAAATGCTGTACAAAAGTGATATCATTTTTCTCCTTGATATCTCCTTTATGAGTAGTGTCACACAACCAAAATGTAATCTTTCTCAATTCACTCCCCTGATCAAACATCTTTAAACTTACATCTTAACCATCTCCTAGCACAGCCATCAGTGTCCTAAATTAAAGTCCTCTTTTATATTCCTTTTCTCTTTACTGACCAGAGAAAGAGCCACAGCATCTCCCTTGATGTGAAATCAATTTCCTACTTTGTATTGAGACTTGTTTCTCTTGTACTAAGATTACATCTAGTCTTCCTCTAGCTGTTTGTATTCTTAATGCACTATGTGGTTGTGCTTGAAGGAATGCTTTCTCTATATCTGGATGCTTTTAATCAGTCTTTTGAAGTTCCTTTAGGAATCCTCCTTTCCTCTCTTTTGATTATTTACTGTCTATAATTCTTCTTATCTGTATCTCATGTTAAATACTTTTTTATATTATTGTTTCTTCTGGAATTTTAATACCACTTGTTCTGTTATTGTTAGGTGCTGTTGAGTAGAGTAGTCGGGTAGGTATTATTCATATATACATTATATATGTTTTTTTTCTTTAAGTTTTCTACCATTAATCCCAAGGAAAAGACAACAAGTCTCAGTTCTTGCAGTGGAATTCTAGACTAGTAAAAGAGTGTCCCCCCACCAATGAGGAAAATTCTGTGACACAGAGGTTTATTAAATAAATGCATTTCAACTATCTCTTACTAGGGAAGTTGTTTTGTTTGTTGGCCTTGGATTCTGGCTTGAAAGTTAAATATTTGTGGCAAACATATATAAAAATGAACTGTTTTTAAAATCATAATTTCAAGAAACAGTTACATCTTCTGAAAGAGAGCACTTTACCTTCTCAAATATGGAAGACAATGTGTTGGGCACTTCCTCCATTTAAATACACAGAGGAATTTCCAATAGTATTTAGTGGGGAAAAACCTGAGTAGACATTACAGAAAGACATGAGATACCATGTCTGGTATAAAGATGATAACCTTTGTCACTTCTCTATGTTGTTAACTTATCGATACAGGTACATACATATAAACATCAGAGTTTTCTCAGCCTATTTCACATAATTTCTGCCTATGAGAAAATACATATAATTACTTACATTCTCTCAATATCACATTTTGAACTCAAATTGTGAGCTATACAATCTCAGAGTTGAGTAGTTACTGTCTTGTGATGTGTGGGTAAGTTCTTTGCTGTTGTTGTTTGTTTGATTATTTGTTTGCAGTACTGGAGGCTGAATCTAAGGCTTCGTGCATCTCCAGCCCTTTTTTGACTTTTACTTTGAGACAGGATCTCACTAAATTGTGCAGGTTGCTTCTGGCCTTAAACCTACAATTCTTGTGCCTCAGCCTCCCAAAATGGATGTATGTTTTATGATGCGTTCAAGAGAAACTGGAATTAGTATAAAGAAGCTATATTTCACTTCCTCCAAAATTAGAAAACAAGACTTTTGAACTTCTCATTATAATGGAATTGCACTGATTTAGTGTAGTTATCATTGTTCTAATATGCTAAGCTTACATGATGTGTATGAAATAGTTGTATATGTCATGATTCAGAAGTATTGTAGAATGATACATTTGGGTTCTATAATATTTATTAAATTATTTCTTTCTCAAGAAGTTAGGAATAAGATCCATTCTATCAACCTCAACTTGCAGATTTTTACTTGTAATTGAAGATGCACTTTAGGATCTTGCAATAACTTAGTGCTCAGCTTACCATTTTTAATTCCTACTGTGTTCACCCTGAAATTAACCTATATAAATAATTTTCTTTAAATGCCTATTTTCCATTTATGGAAAAATTTCAACATTCTTCATTTATTGACAGACCATGATGTGGAAGACCCCCTACAGGCATATTCATTGATAAGAACACCTGCTAGTGGATTTTATTAGCCACCTACTTTGAAACTTATTAACTAAATAAAAATTGAAAATTTCCTCATCATCTTTTTGGTTCTAACTATTATTTTAACCTCTAGTACTAATTTCCAGAGAAGTAGCATGAATTCTGAGTATGTTTATGCTTTTTAAAAAAACATTACAACAAGAATGTTATTAACAGATTGTGTGACATAAATCCTATTTTAAAAAGTATCTGTGAGTTTTATTTAAATCTTTGCTATGATTTATAATAATGCAGTGAAAGAACATATACTCTATGTATTTTAAGAAGGCATTGCCCACTTTAAAAAAGTTAATTTGTGAGAAATATCAAAATAACTATGAAGATAAGTTATGAGGTTTGATGACTAAAATCAGTTTTATTGCAAGATAATTCACATGAAAAATTAGGACAATTAATGCCTAATTATTATTTCTATGTTATCAGACAAAAGATGTAAATGGTTAATCAATCAAAATTAAAATGTTTAAACCTACTATCCATAATATATATATATATGTGTGTGTGTGTGTGTGTGTGTGTGTGTGTGTGTGTGTGTGTATAGAAAATATAGTTGAAAATGAGTCATTAAAATATAATTAATTTGAGTGAATTTTTCAGGATATTATAAATATATATATATCACAATTATAGTTATTATATGAAAGTGCACTGCCTAAATTATTCTTTTTATTCAGCCAAAACATATTTGTTGTTTTACTTAAACTGCACAGTCCTTTCTTGGGGGATGTGTACTGCAGGACCCTTTCATCCAATATGAGATATCACATGCACACCCACAAATTAAGCATCAATAAGCTAACATAGGACATTGACTATGAATTTATGAGTTTAAGACTAAATAAATGATACTGAAAATAAGTGGTATGATTTTATTTAGTAAATATTTCTGAGCAGTTCCTCTGTCCCAAACTCTATTCTATGTGTTGTGGGTATACTAGTGAAGTAAAAAAAGATATTACTGTCTTTATGGTCCCTAAAAGGAAAAGGTTGGCCCTGCAACAGTAGCACTGTGGCATCCAATCCCATCAGATCTCAGAAGCTAAGCAGGGTCAGGCCTGGTTAGTACTTGGATGGGAGACTGCCTGGGAACACCAGATACTGTAGTCTTGGGAGAAGGACCTGGAAACCTGCCCCCCACAAATCAATTTGCCATTGAAAACTCTGTGAATAGCAGAGAAGCACTGACAAAGTGTTTACTCTATTGTACATAGGGTTGCTATGAGTCAGATCCTGACTCAAGGGCACCTAACAACAACAACAACAAAAGGAGAGGGTAAGCAGTGATAAAGGTAAATATAAAATGATAACAGCTATAGTATATTAGACCACATCTTATTGACTTCAAGACATCACTGAGCTTTAATGTAATTCAAAAAATTATCAAGATAATAAATAATGGAAAGGATTCTTCTAAAATAAGAATGATTAATTATATCTAAAGGGAGCAGTGGAAGATGGCTTGAATGTGGATATTAGACTCATATGCAGAAGATAATAAATATATTCCTGTAATCAGAGACAGTATTAGAAAATAATAAGTGACAAAGTTGTGTATAGAAGGTAAAGGCAAAGTAGCTAGGTATGTTGTTGTTATTAAGTGCTATCTAGTGGGTATCTGATGGGCTGGGATTTGGCTCAGTTGATAGAGCGCTGTGCGGCAGTCTCTGAGGTCCTGAGTTCAATTCCCAACACTGCAAAAAATGGGAGAAGGGCCTGGCAATCCACTCCCAAGGCAATCCCAAAACAGTCAGCCATTGAAAACCCTATGAGGGTCGCTATGAGTGGGATACCGACTCGACGGCACCTAACAACAACAACAACAAAGTGGTTATCTGACTCATCGTGACTGTATATATTGGGCTGGGATTTAGCTCAGTTGGTAGAGCACTGCTCTGGAGTCTCGGAGGTCCTGATTTCAATTTCCAGCAGTACAAAAGTTGGAGAAGGACATGGCAACCCATGCCCAAGGCAATCCCAAAACAGTGAGCCTTTGAAAACTCTATGAGGGTCACTATGAGTTAGACACAACTCCACAGTACCTAACAATAACAAGTGTGTGTCTGACTCATAGTGACCCTATGTATAGCAGGCGAAACAGTATTTTTAGTATTTCCTTGCTATCCATAGAGTTTTCAAAGGCTGATTTTTTTTTTTGGGGGGGGGGGATTGGGTTGCCCAGTCCTTCTCCCAAGCCTACAGCACCTGGTATTCCCAGGCAGTCTCCCATCCAAGTACTAATTAGGCCCAACCCTGCTTAGTTTCTGAGATCTGATGGGATAGGACACCACAGTGTATGGCTGCAGGCAGTAGCTAAGTATAGTCATTGTACTATCAGTAACTGGGGAAAAATTTATGAAAAGCATGTGATAGAAAGACCAAGATGGAAATTATGGTACAGGGAGGCAGCTGGGTATGGATAAATAGCACTAATCTTAGTCACATATCCCAGATGAGATTCTGGCTCTCCAAATTATCACCCTGTGAGAACAGACACTCTACCCATCAAAAGTACAATTTGCTTTTAGAAAGCAAACTATTTGTTTAAGGAATTGACAAATGAATAAAATACTCTTTTTCTTGTGCTTAATTCTTATCAAATACTTAGTGGCTTAAATTAACATCTATTTATAATCTCAATTTCTGTGGAATAGAAATCCAAAGACTTAGTTGTCTGCTCAGGCTTTTATACTGCTACAATGACATCAGAAGCTCTACTGAAGAAAAGTCTGCTTCTGGCTCCCTCAGGTTGTTGGTGATGGAAGGAGATGCAGCAGACACAACAAATAATGTTACAGAGATATCACAGATAATAATTGGGGAAAGTAGCCACACTAGAGGAAAAGTTTTGGGTGTTCTTCTGTACAGGTAAAGAATTTATCAGATTAGATCTCCTACAGAAGAGTAAAAAGAGAAAGACACCCAAATATGAGATAGACTTATGCAACATGCATATTTTGGAAGGAGAAGGCAGGGTGAAGGAGTATCCAACATAGATACCATTAAAAACAGATGAAGGGTTGAATATTATCATTTGGCTGAGGACTAAGACATTTGGGTGTACATCATTTAAGGCAAGTTTACCCCCAAAGAAGAAAGTTCATCTAAGGATAAATATTATATAATATACCTTTTAAAATTTCACTTGTAAGTGTAGAAAGATCTAGCATTCTGAAATTAAGAAAGGTGTGAAGAAATAAAGCATTACTATTTGGTGATGACAGAGTGTTCCTTCTAAACTATTTAATGACAGTTTGTGAGATGAAGATAATTTGGTTGTTTATTAATAAGATGCAAGTTACTTCCCTAATGAATCATTTTCATCAGTGATCTATCAGTTAATCAGTGTTAATCAGCGTTTCATTACTAAATAAGGACTCATGATGAGGTGGACAAACTCATAGTGTTGCATGACTAATAAGCAGACATGAATTTTTTTCAAAAGGATTTTCCTGACTGAAGTCTACAATAGTCCATATTTGGGTAAAGATGACATTTAGATTAAAATCCAGTAGCATTGTGAGAAAAGTCTAATATTTGTGATCTGATGTTTCTGAGATATACTTAGTTATATTTATGTGTGCAGCTTCTCTAAGTACAAGGACCTGAGGAAAATAACACTATTGTTTATTTTAGGTAAAAACACAGAAGAGCCTCAGAGAAATTTTTCTTTTGTGTTTGTTTGTGCTCCATTTTCTTACCAATTAAATTATGTTTGTTCATAGAAGATATTAAAAATGATAAAAGTTTAGAATTTTGAGATAAAATAAAACCTATCTTACCCAGTAGACCCTCAACCATACCCATTGCACTACAGAAGTTATCAGGAACATTCTATTTTGAGCGTTATGTTGTAAATGTTGGGAAGAAAGCATCTTATCCATATGTCTGGTGATCAGTTTGCCCATATGTACCAGTTTTGGTGACTCTTAATGCTTGTAAAAACTTTTATCTACAGGATCTGGCTCCTCAGTACTAGAAAACCAAGTATCAAACTTTGTCACAGTAAGAAAGATTTCAGATGCTATTGTGTTGTAATTCCAACACTTTATGTCTGTATCTCTTCTCCAGACTAATTGCTTGGCATTTTGCTTAGTTCCCTGGGCTTCATTTTTTCTTTGGAAATCCTGACATAATATAAGGTCATGTTGAAAACCTTTTCCCTTAGCTTGAAAATCAATTTTCTTCCGGGGATTGTGGCACATGCCTGTAATCTCAGCAACTTGGGAGGCAGAGGCAGGAGGATCACAAGTTCAAGATCAGAGGCACTCTGCATAATCTAGTGAGACCCTGTGTCAAAAAGTTAAAAAATGGGCTGGGTGTGTAGTTCAATGGTCCAACACTTGGAAAGCATGCAAACGTGAGGCCCTGGATTCAACACCCAGTACTGCAAAAAATAAATACATAAATAAATAATAAAAGAATAATAATAACAAATTTCTAAATGATTTGCAGCATCATTTCTTGTAATGAAACAACTAGATACATTACAGACTAAAATTTAAGGTTGATATGACTTATAAAAAATGTTTCACAGAAGTTGGTTTCCAGTAGGCCACTTTATGCCCCAAGATCATGAATTGTTGACCTTTTCAGCCACAGTTATTACAGCCAATTCTAGATCTGAAAAGGATTTTGAGGTGAATTAGAATCAAACAGAAGGCTTTTTCTTAAATTTCAGAAGGGAAAACTTGAAAGAAACATAAAGAATGCCAGAAAAGAAATGTTTTGTGTTTCTCTACCTTTCTGTATGAGAAAATCAATTATTTATGGTAAAGTCTTGGTTCTTTCTTCAAAAATATTCAATTGCACATAGAAACAAAATGATAGTTCTGAAGTAAATGTATAGTCAATATAAGAGAATAGAGCTCTCTAAAATGTGCTCATAAAATATTAATAGAAAACTTATTGTTGTTGTTAGGTGCTGCCGAGTCCTGTCCAACTAGCAGTGACCCTCATAGGGTTTTCAGTGGCTGATTGTTTTTGAGATTGCCTCGGGAGTGGATTGCCACATCCTTCTACCATTTTTCGGTGCAAGGAATTGAACCCATGACCTCAGAGATTGCAGAGCAGTGCTCTGCCAACTGAGCTAAATCCCAGCCCCAATAGATAACTAGTCAACACTTTCTAAAGAATAGTACAACTGTGAAAGGCTTGAAGTTAGCTCAGTAGGTAGAGTGCTGCTTTGCAGTCTCTGAGGTCTTAGGTTTGATTCCCAGCATTGCAAAAATGGGAGAAGGACATGGCAATCCACTTCTGAGGCAACGCTGAAACAATCAGCCATTGAAAACCCTGTGAGGGTCGCTATGAGTTAGACACTACTTGATGGCACCTAACAATAACAACCACAATGACTGAAACATGTAGAACAAAATTAGTAAGGGGAAATTTTTTTCCTCTTAGAACAACTGTGAAACATGTAGAACAAAATTAATGAGGGAATTTTTTTTTATCTCCTAGTGTTATTAATGCCATAATCAGAAATATAACCAGTTCCCCCACAATAAAAGCATCCTAAGTGTAGACATATTTTCCCAATATCACGTCTGTGTGTGTGTGTGTGTGTGTGTGTGTGTGTGTGTGTGTGTGTATTACACAAACCAAAAAGATTTTTGCTTAGGAGATTCTTCAAAGAGCAAAATAAACACAACTCATTGTTTGTTCTGGCACTTTTACTAGTCAAGTTTTAGAACTTGGAAGAATATTAAAACAATTCCTATCAGGAAATTTGATTTAGGATAGCATATAGATTCTTTTAAGCATAGTCATAGCTCATTAAGAAAATTGTGCCTGCACCTCAAATATATATGTGTATATATATATATATATATATATATATATATATATGATTACAATAATTTTATTTTAAGACATTTTCCATGTTTAAATGGCATTACTTTTTTTGAAACATTAACCTTCACTTGTCCTTTGTCAGAGGACTAAAAATTAAAGTACAACAAAAAATTAGTAATCTGTCAATAATGTAAAGCTGAAACTTAGAATATATTTCTTAAGGTTGAATGGTGTCCATTAAATTCTATCATCCCATGATTTTGCCAATAACTGTTTTGTCCACTATTTTCCTCAATTTTTAAAATGTCATTTTAAAATAATTTTGTGGGTTAACAATAATTGTTTTTTGCTTTACGAAAACTTTAAAATGATGGGTAGAGCCAAATGATACTTTAGTCCATATTTAGTTTGTACCTTTAAGTGATAAGATGTAACCATTTCAAAATTAATGAAATTAATATAGTAAGACAAGGCATATAAATATTTTAATTCTGTACTTGATGGTATAATAAAATTACCCAGCCTATGTTTTCATTATCTTCAGCCTGGTATCTCTCAGAAGAAATTCACCATTTTAAAAATAAATAATAGCTCAGATTTCCTATTTTTTGGCATTCTCTATACTGGAAATAATTGAAGATGAAAAGAAAGGAATGTTTTCTCTTCTTGATGAAACATTGTTTCTACTGATTTGTTGTGTTGTTGTTGTTGTTAGGTGCCATTGAGTCGGTATCCGACTCATAGCAACCCTCTGTACAACAGGGGAAACACTATTGTCAGTGCTTCTCTGCTGTTCATAGGGTTTTCAATGGCAGATTGATTTTTGGGAAGGGATTGCCAGGTCCTTCTCCCAGCCTACAGCTTCTGGTGTTCCCAGGTGGTCTCCCGTCCAGGTACAAACCAGGCCTGACCCTGCTTAGCTTCCGAGATCTGACGGGATCGGATGCCACAGGGCTATAGCTGCAGGCCTTCCACTGATTTACAAACAATGAAATACAACATGAATATACTTAAAAATAAATCAGACACTGAAAAAACTAGTAAATTAATTTTAGTAAAGTAGTATATGAACCCTGCTAATAAATCATTTTGAGTAACAACATAATATAAAGATGATCAAAGTATAAGAAATCTATTACTAAAAGAAATATGAAAGGATGGGAACCAAAAGTAAAATCAATTGCATTAGTAAGCAGAAAAATATGAACATAAATGGCATATTTTTAAATGAAATTGACAAATTAAAAACAAAACATCACCTGGCTAGTGCAGAAGATAATAAGCATTCACATGCAATGTTGATGAGAGAAAAAAACTCACCTAAATAATAAGACATTAACTATTCCAATCCTGGGCACTGCACATATTAATGCACAGGCTACATGGCTAAGGTGAGGAGCTAAGTTATGAATTCTAACTTTATGTCCAGCAACATAGTGCAGAAATGTGGTACAGGTCAAAGGAAAGAAGGCTTGAATGAAACTAGGGTTCTGGTTTATCTATTTTCTCCTCTCCACTTCTTGTCTCCACCTTTGAAAATGGATGAAAACCTAAGCAGTTTCCACTGTGAAGAGTAAATATACTACATGTCAATCTATATCTCATGTATTAGAAATATCTACTTCTGTGATAAGGTATAATGAAGTTCTCGGTTTAATATTGAGTAGCTAAACTTGGTTTGTCAAAATGAATATATTATTTTTATTAAATTGGAAGGACCAATGCAATATGCACACACACACACACACACACACACACACACACACACACAAAGATCACTTAATTTTTTCTCATGGATCAATTAAGTACTTATTGTGCAAAACAAAGTACTCAGGATGCCTTAATATGTTTTATTATAAAGTCTCCACTAAGAGATGGGTCTGAAAGCCATATCGTTCAAGAAATGAAGGAACGTAATTTAGATATTTCACTTGAGAGCTTTCTTCACAATAGACTTATATCTCATTTTGCCAAAAGAAAGATTATGAGTGGAAGTAACATGGAATAAAATGTTATAGAAAAAATGCAAGTACTTCATAATAAGGAAGTGTATTGAGTTCTGTATCAGGCCACTAGGTTAAAAAAATCTAATAATACTGTGGATTCAGACTGTGAAATACCCAATAATTGTATTTGCGGAGTTTATAGTCGTGTCTTCATTTGTGATTTTCAAACAAAATATTTAGTCTGATGGCTCCAAAATTAGAAATTGGGAGTAAAACTTTGGGATCCTTGTCAAATTCTACCTTCTTGGTAGGATAGCTAAGATAATGATGCTATTTCACGACACTAATATTTACGCTGGGGAAGTTTGGTACTAAAGAAATTTGCTTCCTAGATATTTATAAAGGATCTATCAGGAATTTGTTTTTTAACATCAAATGTGTTAACAGTTATCAAAGACTAAGATAGTAAATGTCACCTCTTCTCTGGTAGGAATTTTAGATAATTTAACAATCATACACACTTTGTGGAATTTACATAAGTTCTAATACAGATTCTTTTAGCACATTCAGGTGAACTACTTTAAACGTTAAGTTTGTACAAATATTGTTTGATAATCTCTCCCTAGTTAATAGCAATAAATAATAACTAGTAAAATTGAAACAAAAAATGTTACAAAGTCAAGAGAAAGTAGCTTAGAACCTCTATTAAAAATATTGGAGGTGATTTTCAAGTGTTTTTTGTAAGTTTCTAAAACTGCAATCATAAAATACATTGTTCTTTTTTCTTTTTCTTTTTCCTTCTTTATTTTTTTAAGTCTATTTTAAACATAATCGTTCTTTAAGGACTAGAGAAAATGGCCTATCTTCTGGGTAGTTAAATTACATGTCAAACATTTCAGAGCTTAGAAAGCAGCTAATGAGGGTGTAATATTAAAATGTCAAACATGTACATACCATTTTCTTCCTCTTCCTGCCTCTGAAACCCTCTAGTAACGAGTATAATGATCTGTTTAGGCTTTGGTCCATTGTTCCCTTTCCTCACTCATATTTAGTAATTACTTTCTCCTCAAGGCTGCACTTTTCTGAGGGAAAGTAAATTTCCAAAGCAGTGCTCAGTTTTGAATTAAATCCTGCTTATATGACAGCAAAGACACACTAGGGGAGAGAATTCGACAGTTTGTAGGTTTTCTCATTTATTTCTGTCTCTACAAATGCCTTACAGAATATTCAAGTATATTTTTCTGTGTTGGGGAGGGTTTCTTTTTTTTTCTTTCATTCTTTAGAAAACTTTCTGACTGACTTCCTCTGTATTATCCAAGAGAAGATTTTCAAATGCCTGAGAGCCTCTCTGCTATTCAAACAGGAATAAGAAGGGGAAGGGAACAACAGATTTGGGTGAGCAAGGACTGAGCCTTTGAAAACAAAGTCCCTAATGTCATGACAAGACACTAACATTTTAAACAAATTGTGGATTTGGAGTTTTATTGCCAGTGACACTTAAAAAAAATGATTGTAATATGGAGTAATGTTTATAAAACCATATTCTTTCCAATTCTAGTTAATGTTCAAAGTGAATTTACATGACAAATCGTTAGTGTCATGCAGTATGCAAAAGGATGAGAACAGAATCACTATCAAGACATTCTCCATGAATAATTGTAATCACTGGATGAACTAAAGTGCATGACTCATAATCTCACAATGGCCATAATTGCTTTGCTATTATTTTTAAGAGTAAGGTCAATCTAATATATGAGATAGTTATAATTTTAATAACTCTTTTGATGTGGCGTTTCTCATATTCAAGTACAAATGGCTCACCCTAAAGTCAACCATTAGCTTATTAGAAATAATTTGAAGCTATTGTCAACACTTGGAGCCTCTGCACAAAAAAAGAGAGCACGGAATGTTGTATGATCCTTCACCAGGCTGGTACAATTATTTGTGATTATAAAACGTGTCCTAGAAGGTTAAGTATTTTTGTGTTCCAAAGGTATCTTTTGGAAGAAGGACGTGGCAACCCACTCCCAAAATCAACCTGCCCTTGAAAACCCTATGGATAGCAGAGAAACAGTAACAAGTTGTTTTGCCTGTTGTACGTAGGGTCACTATGAGTCAGATACTGACCCAATAGCACCTAACAACAACAAAAGCAGCAGCAGCAGCAACAACAACAAGGCATCTTCAGGGTAACTGTACTCTTGATGATAGAAAATACTCTCAACATGCCTGGGAGCCATGGCACGTGCAAGGCCCTGAATACCGATAGTGCAAAAAAAAAAGAAAGAACAAAAGCAATAGAGCAATAGAAAAAGATAATAAAAAGGTACAGTATTGTCTCTTCAACTTTTAACTATTCATCTAAGATTTTTCTACTCAGGATAATGTGTAATGGCTATTACTGAGCTCAGTTATTTATTCTTTTAACAAATAATTTTGAGTACCTTTTATAGTCAAGGCACTGGAAATTTAGAGTGAAATTAGGTGAAGAAAGACACATAAGTAAACAAACAATGGACTATTCAAAGAGTGAAGAGTGCTAAGAGTGTGTAACAAGGCATTTAACATAGAGATCTGGGGAGACATCTTGTGTCCAAATGATATTTAACTTGAGAACTGAAACATGAGTAAGAGTTAGCAAATGATGGGAAGAGTGGGAATTAGGTAGATTAGCCTGTGAACAAATCTGTTGTCACTTTAGATACCTTCTTTTAGGCAAATATTTTCTCACTGACCCCTTGTTAAACTGAACCTTGTGGTAAGCTACTGGGCTTTTCTGTAAATTGCACGTCTTGGCACCAATGCTGTGCTCAAAGGGGTGATCAGAGTCTCTGGATGCTTCCTTTCTCAACCCAAGCCCCTACAGCATCACGAAAAACATGTAACTTGAGGAAAGATACAGAGAGTGTGGTGATGATCTCTGGGAAAATAGCAAAAGAAAAATCAAGAAGTCTTTTATGGTTGAAGATAGCCTACGGTATTGGAACTTTTGTGATCCTTTTTAAAGTTCTAGGCTAGTAGATCAGCCTCCTAGTACAGAAAATGTTAATGTATATTAATTAATTGATGATTAATTTTATGAATAAGCACCTAGTATACAAAAATACCAAAAGGAAATAATCCAAATATGACCTAGTCTCTCTCAATCTTTCTCTCTCCTTACCTCCCTTTCTCTTGTTCTCCTTCTGTCTCTTGACCTCCTTCTCCCTCCTTTTCTATCTCCCTCCTTCTGTTGTTTATAGTAATCATAACAATTGCAAATGCTCTGCTATTATAGCAGAGCCTTCAACTGGCACCTGTGCAGACGACCCTACTATGGGCGAATGAGGATAAACATGTGTTTTGGTTCAATGGAATAATTTAAGCAAGTCAGTCTCTCTTCTGACTATCTTACAATTCTTTCTGTGTGTTGTAATCAAAGACATAACTTACTTTCCCTCAAACAAGATGCAGCACCAGGTAAATTATGAGTGACAGTCTGACTTGAGTTCAATCTTAGTTCAATATTGCTCTCCTAACATGTCAGTTATTGGAGAAAGGCTGCTGATCAATTTGTTTCATCTACACATTATTTTGATTCACAGTGATTTTAAGCATCAGAATTTCAAATACAATTATATTCTAAGTCAACACCTCTAGGATTCTCAATCATCTATTCCCTTTCATTGTCAGATACATAAATGTTTCTATTTCTTATCATGAATTAGTTATAAAATTATCTCTAGCATGATGTTAGTTTCAGAAGGAAATCTCTTCTGCACCTAAATCAATATGTAATGTCTTTTTAAATACAGAAAAGTCCATTACATATACATATAAAACCCATTTTCTTATAATTTATATTAGAAAATTTAAATATAACACAATCTTACTTTTTATTAGATTATATGTATTTATAACCATCATGGAAGAACTGATAATGAGAAATTATAGTGTTATATTTCAAGTTTCCTTCAAGCAGCTAAAAGTGGAAAATTTTAGACATAATAAACAAATTACATACAATGAGAGTAACAGTTTAACCTCAACTAATTTGTATCAGGATATTCCAATTAGTAAAAGACAAAAACTCCCACACTGATATACTTTCAGTGAAGGTTTTTTTAAAAGTGAATTGGAGAATCAGAATCTATAAATATGCAGTTATTATTTATAATACGTGTTGTAGTGTAGATGATTGTGTATATGTTTTATTATGCATCATTATCACCAACTTGCCATGTTCTAAATTAGGCATAAACCTTCCCACTCTTGAATATTATTTTTATTTGGGTTGTTTTGACAAAACAATCTTTCCTGAATTATAAAAATTATTACAGAATAAGTTGATAGAAATATTTAGAATAAATGTTTGAATTTTTAGAACGAACACTTGGTAGCTAGTGAAAAATTTAAGTTAAGCTCACAGCAATCAAACTGAAATAATTCCATTATTTATTTGAAGGTATAATTATAGTTACAGAAGCAGTCATAATTTTTTTAATTCAAGAAGTAATCTTTTATGTGTTGTCAAAATAAATCAAATAACAAACACTACTATACTTTGAAGAGGAATGTGGTTTTTGTGTACTTATATTATTTTGGTTTGTGTAATCATACAGGGCAGAAAATATGCGCAGAATAAAGGAGACTTTCATTTTGTAAACACGTGTTTTGTCATTTCATCAAAACTGTAGACTCTGTTTTTCCTTTACACAACTCAACAATACAAATATTGGATTTGCAGATGATAATTATCATTTCAAAGAATTCAATTAATTCTTTTTCTGACAGTTGCTGTTGTTTCAGCCTCCAAAGTAAAACTCAATTGGATAGTAGAAAACAATTTTAAAAACCTTGTCTATCACTTGTTTCAGAAAGGAAAAAGTACTGGTTCTTCTTAGCTTAATAATTCTTGAAGTAAAATCATAAAATTGCTACTTTTATATTTCTACCTCTTCAAAAGTTGTTATGAAGAATCTTAGAGTTGACATTTGGACACAGTTTTGACCATGTCTGACATATGATAAATATTCTATAAGCATACTAATAATGAAATACCAAAATTCAAATAGAACAATATTTTCTATAGTGTTATTTCTTGCATATTTTCAAAATTATTAGGAAATTAGAGGCATTCTAAGGGAGAGATGCAGTAGGAATGTTCTGCTCTAGGTGCTTTCAGTAAACACAGTAATAAATTGGCAAAAAGTTGATCTTTGTTTTAACTATTACTATGCACCAACAATTTTAAACAATATTAGTGATAAAATATTTCCCTTAGCTACAGTCACCCTCTCCAACAGCTCTCTCCCCTCTCATATGCTACTGCAGAAAATGATGATAAAAGACCAATTATTTTTAAATTCTTAAATTATAAACTATATTTTTATTTTCCCAAGCTAGACATCAAATGCACTTATAAAACAATGCTTGATGGCATTTATCAGATAAATCATTTCCCACATATAATTAAAGGCTGTGTTACCAGCATCATGATAGTGTTTAGCAGTAAGTTATAACAGCATTAGTTGGATTCCCATTGAATATTCTTTTTCAAAAAAAATGTAAATTCTATTTATTTATTATATGTCTTTTCCATTAGACTGGAAAACATATGAAGTCAGGGACAATATCTACCTTATTCAAGGATAAAATCCCAGTGCCCGGCACACTGTACATAGTCCACAATTTTTTCTTGAATGCCAGAGGTAATTATTATTAAAGGTTAATAAAATTCATTCATTCTTACATCCTACAATATTCATATGCTTTCACTTTATTAGTATAATGGTGTGACAACTTTTTAATTCCAAAGTTTATGTCATATCCTATTGTTGTGTGGAATACAAAGTAGTAAAAAATAAAAATAAAATAAATAAATTCAATAATAATAATAATGATAATAATATCTAGCATTTGCTGAGTACATGCTATTTCTAAGCAGCATTTCATGAACTTCACATATTTGTACTTATTTAATATTTATACTTATTCCCAAATCACAGAAAATATTTCTCAGAATTAACAATAATTTTCATTGATAAAGCAGGAAATATAATACAAGAGCAGCATAGTGCATTGTGGAAAGTAAATAGTGTGGTAGAATATGAATTAAAGAAAATAATAAAGATAAGCTAAAAGAAAACAAAAACAAAGCTCTACATATGCACATGGGCTCAAACATTAAAGGAAAGATAGGAAAGTTGATTAGATTTCTTGTTCTCACCTGCCTTTGATTTATTCATTTATTTATTTTTTTTTAATTTTTTTTGTTTTTGGCGGTACTTGGAGGATGATCCTATGGACTCAAGAATACTTTGCAATCACTCTGTCACTGAACTGCACCTCAGCCCATTTTTTATTTTGTATGTTGAGATACGGTCTCACTAAATTACACAGGCTGCCTTGGGCCTCAAACATGTGGTCTTCCTGCCTCTGCCTCCCAAGTTGCTGACATTGCAGTTCTGCACCACAATACCCACCTTGATTCTTTTATTTATATATTTCCTGGTCTTTTTCATGGTTTCCCCAAACTAGAAGTAAGTGGTATTATTTAGAATTTAGACAAACTTAGAAAAAACAGAGTCAAAGAAAGTTATGTTTTCTTAAGGCTTTACACTGATCCTATGAAACTATGATGAATGGTGGCTAAATGAGAAATTCTAAACTATGTGACCTTGAACAAGTTACCTACCTTCTCTGTGCCTGTCTCAAATTTCCTTATTTGTTAACTTGGAGAAAAATAAATATAGCATATATGTGCATTTATCTATTCCAATTTACTATGATTGTTGAGATGAAATTATCCCATTTTTGGTTACTGACAGCCTCGTCAGGTTGGTTTCTTTTGATATAGTACTATTAATAGCTGATGATTTCCTTGATTTCTGGTTTGACAAAATCAAGTATCACCTTTTTTATTTAATGAGCCAAACAACAAATTAGCCGTTTCTCTAAGAAACATGGTTGCTTTACCTGGGGAAAATTATTTGAAACTGCAAACTTTTTAACAATTCCTTCATTTAGTGTATCAGATAGACTTTATGAAGTTTACATAGTTGCCTTACTTGTAAAATCTACTCTATTTGATAAGATTCAAACTAAATCCAAGAAATATTGAATTATGAAACAACCAAAGGGTTTAAGGAGCAATTCATTTAGAAGCTGGCCATTGACCTTGTGACTTGTTCAGAAAAGGCAGAGGCTATTTCAAGTCATCTTAGTCAAGAACAGAGTTATAAATGAGATGAACTAGCTCTTGAAGGATCTGAAGAATTAGAAGTGGAAACATTAAAAAATTAAAAATATCCCATGCTTTTTCAGTGACAGAGAAGACCAAGATTGTATTCTAGAGATTGGAAATGAGTGTTTATCATTTTATCAACATGTGAATATGGAAATGGTGTATTATTAGTTTAACATATATGAAAATCTATAGGTAATAACATCCAGTCTAGATGGAGACATAAGAAGAAAGGATAATAGTGAAATTCCCCATGATAGTTTGAATATAAAATATCATCCATAGGCTCATGATTTGAACAGGTGATCCCCAGCTTGTGGTGTTATTTTGGGAAGTTTTGTAAATTTTAGTAGTGGGGGTTTGTCTATCTGGAGGAAGTAGGTCACTAGGTCACTGGTGGCAGGTATTTTGGAGTATTTTATCCCTAGCTGCTTCCTCTTGTTCTTTGGTTCCTCTCTACCATGAGGTGAGCCATTCCATTATCCCCTCCTTGCCACAATTCACTGAACCCTGTGAAGCTATGAACCAAAATAAATGTTATTTCTGGTAATATTGTGTCATGGCAAAAGAAAAGGTAATTAATATATTCCAGGATTTGCAGTAAATTTGGTCAGATTAAAACTGAGCCCCTATACCCAAGAGGCCTGCAATCATAGCATTGTGGTGTCCAATCCCATCAGATATCGGAAGCTAAGCAGGGTCAAGCCTGCTTAATACATGGATGGGAGACCACCTGGGAACACCAGGTGCTGTAGGCTTGGGAGAAGGACCCAGCAACCCACTCCCAAAAAATAATCAGCCATTGAGAACCCTATGAATAACATAGAAGCACTGACAACAGTATTTTGCCTGCTGTACATAGGGTTGCTATGAGTTGAACACTGACAACAATGGCACCTAACAACAACAATACCCAAGAGACCTCATGTTATGGTGACTTAAGAATTACAAATTTCCTTTTGAAAGAGGTCCACGGGAATGATTAAAGTTTGAATGTAACTCTAGTTATTCAAGGAGCAACTTTCTTTCAAGTTGTTGCTCCACCACCCTTTAGGGCAATGTTGTCATCTGTTTGGTCAATGCAGAATCGTACCACATCTGAGTTCCTCCCAGAGTGTAGGAGGAGAATGTAGTAGAAATGTACATGATCTCTCAGGTCCGAAGGTAGGATATGGCATGTGCCACTTCCACTCACACTTTATTAGTAAGCACTTGATCATATGACCCCACATAACTACTAGAAAGGCAGGTAAATATAGACAACCTGGGCAGTCACATTCCTGGTTATAATTTTATTACTATCAAAGAAAAGACAGAATTTAATGAAGATTTAATAGTGGATACGTATCAGGTTCCTCTTTCATATCTTCTTCTTTCATGTGTTTTCATATTTTTCCAAACTTCACTATTTTCAAGTGGCCCTTCTGTTTCCTTAATTAAACTCATTTTTCTACTACCCTGGAATATTTTAACATTTATCAGTCCAAGTCCAATACTAGACAGAAGCCACATCAGTGGTTTAAACTTGGAGACTATAATAATTCTTAACTTGTAATAGCATACACTAAGGGATAAAGAAAAGTTCAAACAATTCAGAAATAGTAGATACAGGGAATGGTTACTACTTCTGCAACTGACACAGAAAACAAGGAAACAAACTTGCAAGAGTTCCAATCCCTACTTCCAACTCTGGATCCCAATAATGAGAGACAGACTATGTTGAAGAGGATATAACTAGGGCCACTGGATGGCAACCATTGTGGAGGTGATGCATTTGAGGTCTACTAAGCAAAAAGCTGTCTCCTGGTGATCCACTAAAACTCCTTGGGAAGCTGCCTGCTCCAGAAATCATGAAACTCACTGGGAAGCTTCACATAGGGAATGCTGGGAAAACCTGATGGACTAGAAGAAAAGTGTCCTTCACTCCAATGGTAGTCATATGCTAGGGGCAAGAATTATAAGTAATACCAGGACCAAAATGAGAACTCCTTCCTCCTGTAATAAGTCCTCCAATACCCTCTACAAACTGAGCTTAACTTTCTGCCAGTTGGCAAAAGAGATGTGTTTATGGGTCCAGCTCCAGTGTCATTGAATAGGGAAAAGAAAGTTGGATATGAGGTTAAGGCTGTATGTTGATGTCTGGCACTCTGGACACACTGTGAATAATGTTGTTTTTCATTTTATTGTAATAAGATTCCTCATTTTAGAACTAGATGACATGAAAAGTGTCATAGGTTATTTTTCCCTCTCAATACAAACAAACAAATGTTCCAGAAAAGATTATTTTCACTTCATGGATAATAGTCCATTTGCAGATTTCCTCTCCTATTCCCCCAGGGTTTTAAAAGCTCTCAACAAGTTTCTTACCTTTACGCAGAGGAACCACCAAAGAAAATTTTGTCAATTGATTAAACTATAATGGAAGTCCACCCTCTTATAGTTTCACCTAAAACTTTATTTGAATTCATTATTTTATCCTATTTTCACACAAAGTTGTGTCTGTTTCTGAGGATTGCTTGTGACCCTCTCTTCAATGACCCTGTCATTATCAGTGTGAATAGTGAGAAAAGGAAAACCAAAGCCGCAGATGTGTTTCTAGAGCCATCTGGCTCCTTTGGAAGGTGATTTCCTTACCTAAAAATAACCATGTGCATATGCACTTCCCCCTCCCTTAAGGTAACATATCCCCAAAACTGTTCACACTCATTCTGTTGAGTTTACAAGGAAAAGCTTTTCTCCCACACATATCATGCTTTTGTTAATATTCATATGTGGCTCTAAGGAAAAGAAGCACCACTCACACTTCCTAGGAAACAGGAAAAATCTGTTGATGAGATTTTTTTTTTTTTACATCAAAAGCATCCTCTTAGGCACATTCAATCAGTGAGTTTGTACATTTTTTTTCTTTTAAGTAGCTGTAATAGTGTCACATTTTTGAAGTAGCAATTTAGAGTTTGATTCCAAACTAATTTCTTCATATACAGAGTTGTGAAAGGTAGGATTCCAATAGGCTATGATCATCTTTGAAAATTTCTGGTTGTGAGGAAGCCTGCCAGCACTACAAATTTGAATTCTTTGGGCATGGGCATTGCAATCTACTGTGTAGACTGAATAATCTAAAGCTCACATTAGGCCCTCATCCATCATCTTTTCCTTGTTTGACTGAATAACAATAGGGACAGTTTAACATTATGGGTAACATTGTACCCACTGCTGCGGAGACATGTTTGTTGTTGTTAGGTGCCATCAAGTCATGTCAGACTCATAGCAGCCCTCATAGGGTTTTCAAGGGCCAATTGTTTCAGGATTGCCTGGGAGTAGATTGCCAAGTCCTTCTCCCAGAGACGTGGTAGCGGTAGCCATATCCCCTCAGAATTCCCCCTCAGCAATCACTGAAGAAGTTAGTTTATTTTTAAATCATAACCTTTATTGTACTATGAAATGTTGAGGGTGAATGCTCAATATTCACGTAACAGATAAGTGGTCTTTGGCTGGTATTGGGCTTGAATGTTGTGACCCCATTGCATCCTCCATAAGGTTGGATATATTTAGGACCACCCATGGTAAGGGTCTGTCCTACTATGAGCTGCTTCCTGAATCTTAAAGTCAAATATATATGACATATTAAATACCTAGGTCATGCCTGTACTCCAAAATATATGTTAGTTCTGTGTTAGTAAAATTTGTTCAGAAAGAAAACTGTTGATTTTATGTTAGTCTCTATAATTTTACCTGACTTACTCTTCTCCTAAATTATGAAGATGATACTCCTTTAGATTTTTAGCTTATCAAAGTGTTTTCAAATAGCTTAGAAGTAAGAGCAAAGTAGAGAAACAGCTGTCCCTTGTTATTTTGTTTCCTGAATACAAATAGTCTTAAATTGCTGTAAATGGAAAGGCTGGAATGAATTCAAACACTGCTTGTTTAAATACACTCAGGCTGGTGTCTCTCTGTGTTGGGACCTTTAGAAAGGGCAGCACTAGAAAATACTACACATTAACTTGTCACACAGGACAATATACGGTTATGGCTTCTCTTTTATTTGTTAGGTAGAATTGTATTGGTATCATTCAGATATTTTTGTGACAGTAAAACACAAGAGATTTGAACAAAGATATCTGAATTGCAGCATTAAGCCGTGAGGCATTTCATGTGATTTTTTGTTCCTCTTAGGAAAACAAAAGTGCTTTTGGACTTACATATTTAACTGAGTTCAGGAAAATATTATGAGTTTTTGTATTATGTCAGAAAAAGGATGAATGAATACACCTAGTATTTTCTCTTTCCTTCAGACAGACTTCTGAATACTTACTATATGAGCAGTTAGTCTAGATGTAAAGGTCAAGAGAACGGACTTGGTTGTTTTCTCTCTATAAACAATTAGTATAAGATAAGTCCTATTCTCAGAATAGTGTGAGCTGTAGTAAATGTTTGGAATTCTAAAGGTGGTTGAAGAAGTATTTTTTGTATATTTGATGAAACACAAGTAAAAAATGTTTAAGAAATTTGACCAGCTCATATTTGATGACAGAGGCTCATATTTGATGACAGAGTCAGCAGTGTTTTAATCATAAAATTCTTTTCACAATTCAGTTCAAGGATTCCCTGTAGCTATTGTAGCACTGCTAGGCAAAATAAGTCATTCAAAATTCCTCCAACTTTCATTATTACATGATTGTGTAGTATTGCAGATCATTTTCCTGTTTGACTTACCCACAAACTTATTGTGCCATACAGTATGAGAACTCAGAGCAAAAAGATATGCTCAGCCATTAGAAGTTAAAACTGCTATGATTTTACTATCTCACAGATTACTACTTCATGATTATAGAGGAACAATACCAACCAAGCAGAAACAGAATAAAAGACTGAGAATCATTAAGAATCAGATTGACAGCTGGGCAATGTGGTGTAGGCCTGTAATTCTAGGGACTGCAAGAGAGAGATTGAGAGAGATAATGAGAGAGAGTGAGTGGGGGAGAGAGAGAGAGAGAGAGAGAGAGAGAGAGAGAGAGAGAAAGCGTTCAATAAGACTTCTTTGTGAACCAAAATGATTAGAACATAAAATGCACATTAGTGAAAGACACAATGCATGCTTGAAAATCCATTCATAAATTAGGTTTTTAGGTGCATTGTACCATTATTAGAAAATAGTCTTCTAGGCTCTTTAAACCTTCATAAACTATTTTCTTTCACTATGACAACTTGTATATTACAGGCACATCTTTTTGCATATAGCTGACAAAATACATCTAAGGATTATTAGTCACCTTGATATTTTTATTATCCCTTATGCTGTATATTGTAGCCAATTCTAGTCTGGTCTAATTGCTTTCTAATAAACTTTACATTACCATCTTTGCCAAAAGACAGAATTTTTTGAATCTCCTCATAGAGGGGGGAAAATTCATCTTTTCCTTTTTAAAATTGTTTTTCCCTATTGAAAACTCACTCCCTTCAGCCTCTTGCTTTTGTTGTCTTCTTGTCTACATTCCACCATATCATCCTTTTTTGTTTCTTCTCTTTGCAGTACTAGGGGTTGAACCCAAGGCCATATGCATGCTTTCCAAGTGCTCTACCACTGAGCTACACCCCTAGCCCACTTTTTACTTTTTATTTTGAAACAGGTCTTGCTAAGTCACACAGGCTGCCTCTGACCTCAAACTTGTGACCCTCTTGCCTCAGCCTTTGGAGTCACTGGGATTATAGGCATCAGCCACTCTGCCTGGCTCATTTTATCATTCCTTACTAAATTTCATTTTACCACCAGCATTCTCCCTTTCTCTTTCTTCTCAATCCACAGAAAGCCTGGGCCCTTTCCAACTCTGTTGAAGACCCTCCTTGAATCTTGTCACCACAAAATCCCTTGAGGTGTTTCTTTCTATAACACAATACCCAAAACTCACCTAGTCTACACTTGAAATCTGTCTTTCCTCATTGTAATCTTCAGCCTGATCTAATCTGCATTTTCCTCACTATAGTGTTAAAAATGTCTTTTCAGAAATGGTGCTCACAAACCCCAGTATTGTTTTCAGACTTTATCTTACTTTCTCTTCTTGCAGTATTTAATAACATCCCTTTCTTCCTTCTCAAAAATCTTCCCTTGTGCAGCACTGCCAATACATTTTCCTCACTTTTCTTCTTTATCTGTATTCTTTCTTGGTTTCCTTTCCATTTGCTTTTCCTCCATTGTCCCTTAGATGCTATGGTTCTAAGGAATCATTATTAGCTCTCTTCTTTTATTCTTTGGATATTATTTCTCTAATCCTGGTTATTCTCTCCTAAAGTCATGGACTGAATCCATGGACTGGGATTGGGATTTCAGTCCATGGTTACCTGAATTTGTTACTTGTGGGCATGTAGCGAGGTTGTACCTCATGGCAGGCAACAATGGTGAAGGAAGGTGCTCACATCCTAGTAAATAGGAAACAGAAAGAAAGGAAGAGGAGGACCCAGAGTCCCAATATTCCCTTCAGGGTACGTCCCAAATAACCTAGCTTCTTTGCACTTGGCCCTACCTTTAAAGGTTCTACCATTTTACAGGAGTATTGTAGTCTGAAGATCCAACTTTCAATATGTGGCTTTGGGGGGATATTCAAGATCCAAACAATAGCAGCTGTGTTCTCTGGATTCCATTTTTGCTGAGCTTCTAATACTTTCTCTGAAGGTTCTCCTTTTTCTATATCTTTTTCTTTTCCAGTCCAGCTTTCATAATCCCAACCAGGTATCTTCTCCAATGTGACAATTTAGTGTCATATCCTACTCATAAAACATTGGCCTCGGGCTGTGGCTAACACATATAATCCCCCAACATGGGAGGCTGAGCAAGGAGCATTGCAAATCTGAGGCCAGAAGCATTCTGATCAACTTAGCCAAGCCCTGTCTCAAAATTAAAAATAATAATAACAATAATTTTAAAAAGAAGGGCTGGAGGTGTGGCTCAGTGGTAGAGCACTTAGCCAGAGCGAGGCCTTGAGTTCAAACTCTCAGTGCTGCAAAAACACAAAAACAAACAAACAACAGCAAAAGAAAACTGTTCTTTGTTCTTCTATAATAAAATATTTTTAGAATTTGACAGAATCTGGACTTTATCACATCCCACATCCTCCAAGGTGTCCAAGTATTTTCAAGAAGCTTCTCTCCTCTATGACTTTGCTCATGGTTTTCCCTTTATCCTCCTATAAATCCTACTCATTTATCAAAACTTACAGATTAAAAGTCATAGCTTGGCATATCCTCATTAGAATCACTTCCGTTATCTTCTATTTATGTCTTTTCCTAGCACTCCTCACAGAGTGCCTGCATCTTCTCCAATGGATTTTGTGTCCATTTACTACATGATACCTACAAAATACAGTGGTACCTCACCTCTTAACCAGCATTTACTCTGGAAGGTTGATGAAATGCCTATAAGTTAGAGTGCTAAGTAACTTTTTTTCCCTTAAGAAATAATGTATTTATTGGTTCTGGCACTATATTGAATATCTAATTCAGACACATGTATGCCCCTCACACTCTTACTGATAAGTTTTTTTCTTTTAATTCAATTGTTATTGACTTCCTCTTTCATTTTAGTGCTAGAAAATTTCTTAGGTGCCATTACCATCTGGTGTATATGTGTATGCATGTGTTATGGTGAACACAGCATCAGGTCTTTTCTGCTTGAAGTAGATGTGCAAAGTGATACTTTCCCCTTTGTTTCATCCAGAAGCATCACAAGTATACATGGTACCTCATACATGTTGCAACATCCAAGCAAGTGGTGGAGTAGTGAACCATAATTCTTTCAAACCTATTGGTTGAGGATCAAAATGTTTGAGAATGGAGCAATTCAAGTACCAAAGTACCACTGTAATAGTCAGAGTGATGATGTATATAGAAACATGTTGAGTCAAGAATATTTTGACAGGTTAAGAGATGTTTAGGTTTTTGTTTTGTTTGATTTTTAATCATAAACTTTCATACTACTAAGGTGTATAGCAAAATGAATGTTTGTTTATCAAAACATGTTATTGCGTAATATAGTAACTCCACTCATCTATATAAAGAACTTGGAAACAACATTTTCTGATCTTAACTAATCTCCAAGGCAGGTTTAAAACCAAAACATTATGGATTATTGTGGAAAATATAACAGAACATCTAGTGGTGTGAATTTGTATAGGGTTATATTTTTAGGAATGACAATTACATAAAATGATCCTTTTACAGAGAAAAAATGAGGCACAGTGCTAAACTTCCATTAAACTGATCTGTAACATTGAACCCATCAGCTTTTCTGTAAGACATAACTCGCTGTAGAACTCCATTGCAGCCATTTGTGACTGGTTTCATATTTATAAATTTGTGTTGCCTATTTCCCATCTTTGTTTCTATTGTTTTAGTGCACCTGTTTCTATATGAGGTAAAAATGATTAATGGCTTCTCAAATCATTTTCTTAAATTACCACAACCAAGAGAACCTGTTATTAGAATACTTTGACTTACATTTAATAAAAATTCCAACATAATTTTTTAAAAACATTATAGAAAAGTTATTGGATCATGTACCCAAAAAGGAGCAGATTGCTTTTGGTGAAATTAGCTGAACTTTGTGCTGCATGGATCAACTTAGAACCATCTTTGTGGCCAGAGGAATACCATGTGCTGATTGGCTTCATCCAAGATTACTGGAATTTGGCAGAATATAAATAAGTACTTATTTTAAAAAAAAACAGCCAAATAAATCCATAAAGTGGTAGGAGAAGGGTACAAGCTTCTCCAGATTTTGTGATTGTACTACACAGAGGAAGGACAAAAAGGATAAAATAAATGTTGGGAAGACAAGTGCAGTGACTACCAATAAGATTAATGAATAACTCTGACTTCATTTAATGCTTTCACTTTGAAATGTTCTGCACAAGCCTGAAGAAATTTAACACAAATCAATGAATTAATTAAAGTACTTCCCTGTTATATCCAAAGAAAGTGAAGACTTACTGAACTAATTTTCAATTTAATGCGTCTCTAAATAAGCATAGAATCTGAAGACTGTGGAATATTATGTCAGACTACTTCCTGCTCTCTGTTAAAATCAATATGAAGTTATAGCATACGTATTAATGACAAGAATTTCAGAATTTATACAGCCTTGATCTTTGCCCTAAAGAAATTAACAACTTTGGTTGTGGAAACAACACCTAAACACATAAAACAATTGAAGAATGTCACCATATAAAGCATCATAAAGTGCTTTAGAGAATGAAATCATGATACAAGATAAATGGTCCTTCAAGGAAAAGGGTATTTGGTTGACTAAAGTTAATGGAGGTAGTCTTCTGTAAATAGGTGGGATTTGAGATGACCCCTGAAGGGTAGTATATTTGGACAAGAAAAAAAAAAGGGCAGAACTATACTCGAGGTTAAAAAAATGGGATTGACCAGTACAAAGGCTATTGGAAGGGTGTAGGGTGTGGGTGTAAGTAGCTTGTGACAGATAGATAACAAAGAACGGGGAAGATGGCTTCTCTGGAGAGATGAGTTCCTTGTTCAGGACTAATATTAGGGAATATTTTAGAGTTAAGGAAAGGGTGGATTGATATCTAAAACACTAGCATGAAGACTGTGATCAGAAGCATAAAATTAGGCATTGGTCTTAGGGAAACACTGGTCAATGCAAGCTTTTATAAACATATCTGTCTTAAATTCATACAAGGATAAGAACGATGGGAAGAAAAAATGGATTAAAGTTCAATTTTACAAAGAAAGCACTTGTATCTCAAATCTAATGTGACAAAGAATGGAAAATGCAAGAGTCTTAACCAAAGTGAATTTTGGGGTCAGAAAGTATAGAAATACAATTAAGACATTTTAACTCTTACAAAATATGGGTCCTTGAATAAGTAATTTTTCCTCTTGGGGTTTCAGTTTCATCATTTATAAAGTAAAAGAGGGCATTTTACATCCTCAGTAGGAATGAATGGAAAAGATTGTCAAAATTACTTTATTACCTGCTTTTGTTCATTGTAGAACAGGTGGCAAAAGTTGATATTTTCCTACAGGTAGCCAAAAAAAAATAAAATAAAATAAAATAAAATAAAGAAGCACTAATATGTAGTAATAGATGATTACCACCAGGTGTCAGATATTTCAGTGAAAGTGCTGTATTTTGAAAGACATTGTGAGATACAGTTCTCTCTGAGGATTCTTAAAAAATAAATTATTTAAATAATGCTATGAGAAAACATGAGAGTGTTAGGTAAGTCAATGGTATTTATTTAGATCTTGACCGTACTGTATGAATATTTATAACAGATGTCAACTCTACTTTGACATGCCAGGGGAAATATACCAAAAGAGAAATAACATGAAAATTTACCTGCATTTCCCAAGTCTACTTTTCTCTTTCACCTCCTGTTTTAATCTTATTAATCATTATCTTCCCCTCTCATTTCTCCTTTACTCCTTCTGCCCTTTCACAGCACATTCATTTCCAAGCACATAAAATTTCATTATAAGACTCTCAATCAGTTAAAATTTATTGAGAGCGCCTCCCACTTCCTTGTATTGAGTAGATCTGTGTGTATAAAGATAAAGTCTTTGTATAGAATGTCCTTGTGATAGTAAAGATGTCTACATACACACAGGTCATTTTGTTATGGCACTTGTCTAGATTATGAATTTAGTCAATGGTGTTTAATATATGATGCCCATTATTGAGGATGGGAGAAGGACCTGGCAATCCACTCCCAAGGCAATCCCGAAACAGTCAGCCATTGAAAACCCTATGAGGGTCACTATGAGTCGGATACTGACTCAATGGCACCTAACAACCTAACCTAATTATTGAGGAAGTATGTGTGTATATTTAAATTTGTGTAATCTCTCAATTGGTGAAAGCATTCCATTCTTAAAATTCTTGAGATGATCCCAATTGTTAAATATCTCTAATATTTAGTTTAGAAGATTGGTGGTATTGTTTACAGAGGTCTTACAAATCAGAAATTGCAAAATAACTTTAAGTTTCTGTTAGGAAATTTAAGTGTGTGTTTTGCCAGTTATATATGTCCAAAAGAAATTATGTCTTTTAAATAATATATCATTTAAAATGATTTTCGATCTAGAAAGCAAGCATCTTGGCAGAAATGAATACTCAACAAGTGCATTGAGTTGACCTTACACAAAAAGGTATGTTTGGGTGGCTGTGGTAGCTCATGCCTGCAATGCCAGCAGTTTGGGAGTTGGGGGCAGGGAGATTGCAAGTTCAAAGCCAGAAGCAGCCTGTGTAATTTAGTGAGACACAATCTCAAGATAGAAAGGTAAAAAATGTGCAAGGGGTGCAGCTGTGTGGTAAAGCATTGGCAAAACATGTGTTAGGCCTTGGGTTCAATTCCTCAGTCCTGAAATAAATAAATAAATAAATAAATATTTTTGGTGTTATTTTTATTTTGCTAGTATAGTCTTAAAATTTTATGTCTTCTAAATCTTTAGAATGACTTGTTGTTGTTGTTAGGTGCCGTCGAGTCGGTATCCGACTCATAGCAACCCTCATAGGGTTTTCAATGGCTGAGTGCTTCGGGATTACCTTGGGAGTGGATTGCCAGGCCCTGCTCCCATTTTTGCAGTGCTGGGAATTGAACTCGGGGCCTCAGAGACTGCAGAGCAGTGCTCTACCCACTGAACTAAATCCCAGCCCTTAGAATGACTAACAACATTGAAATTTTGGAATTTTTATCATAGAAAAGAATATAAAATTTAAAAAATTTATTTTTCTAATGAGGTGAAATTGCCAAAGGTTCTATGAAATTTTCATTTTACTTTCATTTGATTAATTAATTAACTTATTTATTTTTGCTATTGTACGGTTGAACACATGCTAGGTGAGTGCTCTACTACTGAGTTGCAGCTAAAGTCCAGTTTTTATTTTTCATCTTGAGACAGGACCTTGCTAAGTTACATGTGCTCCTCTGGCCTCAAATTTGCAATGCTCCTGCCTCAGCCTCCTAAATCACTGGGATTACAGGTGTATGCCACCATACCTAGTAAATGAAAGTTTTAATTGATACACTTACTTCTGTGAATATAAGTACGTATAAACAAAAATATATATAATAAAAATAATAACCAAACATAATAGGTATCTGTATAGAAGTCATATATACAGCTATACATACTAAATTTTATTTTTACCAAATGTTCATTGAAATTTAAGTTTAATTTGATAAATATCATATGGAGTCTTAACTGTAATTTCTCCCAGGACAAGAAGCATGTTAGTTGCCATTTAGTCTGAACTATATTCATTGAAGAGGTTTTCATATTATCACTAACTTGTCAAGTGTGTTGATATATTTTTCTATTATCACATTTCTATCTTTGTGGTTCCTATTCTTGTTCTTTTAAACTAGTTTCTGAAATCTTATATTTACTATTTTAAATAATAAATCACATTTTATCTGGAGTATACTTTCCAAAATCCAAGGCTATCTATAAAGTACACATAAAATTAATTTTTCAACTTCTGAAAACTTGTTTAGAAACAGTATAAATAGACATTTTGAATTCTTGAATTTGTTGTTAGTAAGACAAAGCACTTCACAAGCCCTTTTGTTATTGGCTCTGATTTGTGTCATAGATGGGTTGTAGGAAAATTTTCTCTTATATATCATGTATTACAACAATGGCACCACATGAGGATTTATTTCAAGGTATTATTTATATTTCATTACTATTTATTTGAAAAAAGCCTGTAGCCCTTTAGAATATATTGGTTATATAAATGAATGAATAAATTTAGATATGTCCCAGTTTCCCATAGAGTCCAAATACTTTCTAATTCTCTTTATTTTTATCTAGAAGTGAATTATTTAATTTACAAATATTTGTGGATGTTCTGGATATCTTTCTTTCATTGATTTCTAGTTTAATCCCATCATGGCCACAAAAAATATTTTAAACATCTTAAATCCTTTCAGATTTAGACTTGCTTTATGACCCAAAATATCATCTATCTCAATAAATATTCCTTATACCTCCTAAATGAATGTGTATTCTTCTGCTATTGAATGGACTATTCTACAAATATCAATTATGTCCATTTGGTTGACACTTTTATTAAAATGTTATATATCTTAGAGTGTTTTGCCAACATGTTATACACTAATTAAAATAGTTGTGCTAAAATGTCTAATTATATTTGTGAGGCTGCATATTATATATTATATCATAATGAATAATACTTTGTTATATGACAAAATGTCCTTTTCTCATGTCATGATGATACAAGTTAATAGTACCATCTCCATGAATTGTATTTCAATAGTGCACTTTTATTACACCGTTTTCCTACATATAGCAGTGCTATGCAGTTTACAACAACAGCAACTTTATTGAACCAAATGAAAGTGAATCAAAGAAGACGGATCATATCTTACACTAAATATTTCAATTGACCCACAGTAAAACAGTTTAGACTTATAAAATATATAAGGCATTACATAATGCACATATAAAAACCATTCACTAATGTATTGACTTCAAATTAATCATTAAGGAATTTATATGAAAATGTCTCAGTACAATTTAGAATTTTAAAAAAGGCAACTTGAAAATAGTAGATAGGCTTCTAGGAAGAGTAAGGAGGTCAGGGGGAGGGGAGGAAAGGAGAGGTTAGGAATGTATATGGGGAGTCAATATAGTGAAAGTATACCATATACATCTGCAGCCATAGCACCCTGGCATCCAATCCTGCCAGATCTTGGAAGCTAAGCAGGGTTGGCCTGGTTAGTCTTTGGATGGGAAACCACCTGGAAATTACAGCTGCTGCAGGCTAGGGAGAAGGATCAGACAATCCACTCCTGAAATTATTTGCCATTGAAAACTGCATAAATAGCAGAGAAGCACTGACAATAATGCCAGGCATGACACAGTGTCAGAGAGTGCTTCATATAAATGAAAGTATTTTTATTCAAGGAGTTTAACTTTTTAGAAGACTTCCTATCCCTCAGAGTTAAATCATTTTATATAATGTTCTAATTACTTTATGCAGTTATTTCTTAACCTTTTGTTTTTCACCAGCTCCACATTTACAGAAAATTTATAATAATATAACTATTTCAAATGTAATGTTGGCTTGGATTCACAATTTAACATTTTTTTATTTTGTCACCTTCCATTTACATATATAGTTTCAATTATATTGCTGATGACTCATTTGGAAATTGCAAACATTGTGTCACCCTCTTCTGAATTATTTAATAATTATCTTCTAAGAATATCAACACACTTTTCAATAACTATGGTGCAGTTATCAAATTCAAGATATTTAGACTTGGTGCCATACGATCTGAGGTGGGTGTTGTTAGGTGCTGTCTAGTCAGTATCCAACTCATAGTGACCCTATGTACAACAGGCGAAACATTATTATTAGTGCCTCTCTGCTGTTCATAGGGTTTTCAATGGCTGATTATTTTGGGGGAGTGGATTGCCAGTTCCTTCTCCCAAGCCTACAGCACCTGGTGTTCCCAGGTGGTCTCCCATCCAAGTACTGGCCAAGTCTGACCCTGCTTAGCTTCCAAGATCTGATGGAATCAGACACCACAGTGCTAGGGCTGCAGGAATACTATCTGATATATACTCTATATTCAGTTTTTTTCATTTGTCTTTATAATGTCTCTTATGGCATTTTTTCCTATCTTGGGTTCCTTCAAGGACTAGACTAGATTTAGTTACCTTGTTTCTTTTGCTGTTCTTGTAGTTGTAGTTAGGTACCCTCAGGATGGGTCTGACTCAACGACCCTCATAAGTTTTTCAGTGGCTTATTGTTTCAGGATGGTTTCTGGAGTGGGCTGCCACATTCTTCTGTCGTTTTTTGCAGCTTTGGCATTTGAACTCAGGGCCCCAGAATGCAGAGCAGCCCTACCATTGCTCTTGTCTTTTTATTCTTCTTTAATTTGGAGAATTTCCCCAGCCTTTTATACGTAGTAGTCTTAAAGCTAATGAGGCAATTTTCTTCAACTGATAAAATGTTGCATTGTGATATACAATATTCAGGAAATATTTCAGCTGAAATCCACTTTTTAATGTTTGACATAAAAATAACACATACTTTCTCAAGTAGAAAAAGCTACCATTTAAGTTCTTAGAGCATATTCTGAAGGAATTCTGCTGGAGATTTCTTACAGCCGCAGTCCCCAACCTTTTTGCCACCAGATATCAGTTTCTCAGAAGACAACATATCTACAGACCATGGGTTGTGGGGATGGTTTGGGGATGATTTAAGTAGCATGAGTGGCTGTAAATACAGATGAAGCTTCACTTGACCTGAGTACTCACCTGTGGCTTGAGGATCGGAGACTCCCATTTTAAAGCATTTGACTGTGTATCCATTTGTGTCTAAAGAGAAAGAAGCACTTTTTAAACTTCTCTCAAAATTACATTATTTAGATGAACACATAAGCTGGTTTTCTTTAGTTACTAGCGGATGTAATAGCTTTAAGTCATTGTGTATTTTTTTAAAGTTTGCTTTGCTTATGTGTATCCATAAATTATAGCATTATGCCATTAAGGCGTTGGCAATCAGTGTTAGGACTCTGAGGGCAAAATTCTTATTTTCAACTCCTACTCTGCTCCTTGTCAGCTAGGAAATATTGAATATGCTGTTCAAACTCATTAATTTCAGTTTCTTTATCTGCAAATTATGGTGGATAAACATAGTACCTCCCAGGAGTGATGTTAGATGAAACTTTTACATATTGATTGATGCTTTTAGACACTGACTGACACTCAATAAACATTAGCTACTACAAGTTTATAAAACTACAACCTGAGGCCATTTCTGTAATGTTTAAATACTCTGCTTTACTGCAACCAGAAGCCACCATTTTCACCATCTAGATTTTCCTTAAGGTCATTATTAAGGGCACAGAAATGCCAGAAGAGAGGGAAGTATTCACATAAATTATTGCTTTCTAAAATAGAAAAAGGAAAACACTTTATAGCAAGAAACTAACAATTTATTTCATTAATAATGCTCAGGACATATTATAGAATATTAACACTATCCAGCAATAATTGTGAATGCTGAATGTGAAAGCTGTTGTGAAAGCTGAAAGTCCTCATAGATTTAGTAGTGAATAGAGGCTTTATACTTGGGAGAAGGACTGGGCAATCCACTCCCAAAAGTCAATCTGCCATTGAACTCTATGGATAGCAGAGAAGCACTGACAATAGTGTTTCCTCTGTTGTACATAGGGTTGCTATGAGTCTGGTACCAACTCCTTCGTGCGCCTAACAACAACAACATAGACTCTATAGAAGACTTGGAAAATTAACCTGGCCTTTAAAATAAGATTCATATAATAAGAGAGGGTTAGGGAAGGATGGGGGCTGGGATTCAGCTCAGCTTGTAGAGCGCTGCACTACAGTCTCTGAGGTCCTGAGTTCAATTCCCAGCACCGCAAAATGGGAGAAGGACCTGGCAATCCACTCCCAAGTAAATCCCAAAACAGTTAGCCATTAAAAACCCTATGAGGGCCGCTATGAGTCAGATACCTACTTGATGGCACCTAACAACAACAACAACAGCGATGGATGAGGACAGGGTATTCTATTCAGGGAAATGAAGATACAGGAACATATATAAATACACACAGAGCAACATGCAGAGGAACACACATGAATAAATCATTCTATCTCAACAAACATTTGTTTGGATTAAAGTACCTGGCAATATTAGAGAGTAGAATCAAGCCTAAGTTTTGACCCACTTGACTATGGGCCTGTCCTAGTGTGTCCATGAATCGTTTACTGACCCTAAAGAGCTGGCAAGCCATTATTCAAATAATCACTCTAACCCAAAAATTTAAAGTAATAATGTTTTTATGCAAAGTTCCTCAGTTGCAAATATCTAAATATCTTTGATGAAATTCTTGCTAAAATAAGAAAAGGAAACATTCTGATTATAGCCAGAGCTCAGATATTCAAAGAGAATATGAGAGATAAAATGGGAAGAATTTGGGCAGCCACAGGTAAATAAGAGGAGTAGGAATTTTGGAGAGTACTCAAAGTAAGAATGCTCCAGTTGGGCACCTCTCTAATTAAGAAAATGAACTCTGTATATTGTACCATTATCACACTTCTTTAAGAGTCTAAATCTTTGGGGAGAGTAACTGATGGGCTAAGTATGTTCCATATATCCTCTTCCTGGCTAAGATCAAGTGATGAATAGAAGAGTCTGATGTTATCTCTTACTATAGTAGAAAATGTTGTTGTTGTTGTTTTTAGGTGCTGTCAAGTCGGTATCAGACTCATAGCGACCCTACGTAAATCAGGTAAATCAGGTGAAACCCTATTGTCAGTGCTTCTGTGCTATTCATAGGGTTTTCAATGCCAGATTGATTTTTGGGAGGGGGTGCCAGGTCCTTCTCCCAAGCCTACAGTATCTGGTATTCCCAGACGGTCTCCCATCCAAGTACTAACCAGGCCCAACCTTGCTTAGCTTCCAAGATCTGATGTGATCGGATGCTGCAGGGCTATGGCTACAGGCATAGTAGAAAGTAGACACCTGGATTTCCATAGCCCCAAGACTACAAATAGTGAGACATATATAATTCTCCAAACAGAAATAGAGGTACAGTTAGGAACAAAGGTCCATAACATACTAAAGGCAACATTTTAGAGAAGTACCATGTTGTAACACCATACAGAAGCCATTGGATTAGAGAGGAACCAGATAGGAACAAGTACAGTTTTACACTATCCCAGATAAGCAATGATAGCATTCTGCACACAAGTATACAAATGGTCAGAATCTTGGATGAGTTTCTGATTTCCACGTACAGACTTCCAGCCTTCCACTGTACCAGTGAATAGAAGCCCTCTGTATTTTTCGATATCTCTAATATCTGATCTTTATAATTCATATAAACAAAACCCACAAATATAAGAGAAGCAGCAAGATGGAAAATGTGAAATGCACAGATGTAGAAAAAGCATGTGCTAAACTGGCCAACATCCATCAAATTTGTTTGGGTGAAGATTGCAAAATTGCCCTTTTTTTTTTTTTTTTAAGAGAATGAGCATTAGGAAGCTTGACAACCTTGTCTTCTGTTTTTACTGTAAATATAATAAATTCAATTCCATCAGTCTTAAAACTGCTAATAAAAGATAAATTGTTTCTTTATAAAAGGTACCACTTTTGGTAACTTGTAACAAAAAGGGGCATTGACATTTTTCTTTGTTTAATGATACCTAATTCAACACATATTAGAAAAGGAAGATTTATTAGACATTTGTCAATATGCAAAAAGAAAGAGCACCCTCTGTATGTAAATCTATAGTATTCTCTTCAAGAGAATAAAAAATTCAACTTAATAAAAATTTGCGTCTGGCAGCTAAATGAAGCAGAAGCCATCTTTTTTGCTGCAGCTGATGCCTCTCAGACTGCAAGGCGCAGTATGTACCAGCTGAAGTCTGTCAACAGAGAGACCAGGATAAGGGCAACATGATAGTCAAAACAGGATGAAACCACAGTCTAAACAAGATGACATGAGCATTTGTGCAATTAACAGCATCAGCAAAAGGAAGGTTGTGTTTGGAATATTCTGCCAGGAATCCAAAAAAGGCAGAATGCTTATTTTGCTGCAATACTGTTATGTTATTTGGCTTCATAGAATTAGTGACACAGTAGAAAACATTGCATAGATGGTAGTAAAGGATACAGTAGAAACTGATGACAAAGTCATAAGATTGAAAACCTTCCACAAGATTTTGCAGTTGTAAGCCATTGTTTTTGTTAGGTGCCATCAAATGGGGTCTGACTCATAGCGACCCTTTGCACAACAGAACAAAGCTTTACCTACGTGCTCATCCATGTCCGCATTCAGGGACTGCCCATTACCTGTCAGCTCTGTTCGAGGCACTCACTGACTTTTTGATTTGTATTATTTGTTTGAATTTTTAAAATATGTATGCATGGTCCACATTTTTAACCCCATTTCACAGATCACAAAGATAGGATGGTTTGGGGCACCACCCTAGGGGAAAGATTAGGAACTGTGAGGTCAGACAAATGGTTAGAAAAATCTCAACTGGAATACCATTTCTGTTGATAGACTTGAGGCAAATCACATAAATACTTTGGACTTGATTATTTTCATATCAAGTACAGAATTCATACCTGAATAAGGATTAAATCAGATTTATTGCTTTTCACATAATTCTTGACATGAACTAAGTATTCAGTAAATGGTAAGATTGTTATTATTGCAGTTATGAGTTTAATGGTGAAAGATGCTTTATAAATATTTTATCATTTGTGCTTTTCTCTCAACAAACCAACCATCAAGAGTACCAATAATAAGCTCCTAACTTTAGGTTGCTGACTAGGGGCAGACACAGTGCTAAGGACCTTGCTCACATTTGTTCAACATCCCAGCTCTAAATGAATGAGTTATTATCTCAATTTTTCTACTCAGGAAGCATAGGTTCATGGAGATTTTGATCACAAAAGTGATAGTTTCATTTCAGGTTTTCTCATTTCCAAATCTGAGACTTATTCCATTTTTGTTACTCTTGCCACAGATTTAAAAACATCAAAAATAGTAGCATTACTTATCATTAATCTAAGAAGCAAAAGGTGAATCAATCTTTATTGCATTTTCACTTGAGTTTTATGGAAACATTTTATAATTAGTTAAATTCGTTTTTCAAATAACATTAAGCATTTTCTCATAGCTTCCTTAATGATGACTTTTAGATAAATATAACAAATGCATGTATTTATTTAATGTGACATGATATAAAATTGTAATAATAAATGCAATAAAGTAAATATTTATGACTATCAGGTACCATTTCAAAATCTGCTCCAAGAAGATGATTTGAGAAGGACTATATGACTCACAGGAGAAATGCAATACTACTGTACCTATAAGGTATTACATTGTTTAATAGCAAACATTTTATCACTATTAATGAGAAATTTAAAGCATTATTACCAATAATAGGAATGGAGGGTGCTGGCTTCAGTGGTTGATGATGGTTTTCCTTACTTCAGTTTCCTTAACTACTTCTTAAGGGAACCACCATAATTCTCAGCACATTATATTTGTCTTCTTCTTCATATATGCAAGGATTTTTTACATCAACATTGTAGTATTAAGGTAAAGTATTAAGTTCTCTGTGTCTTCCAGAATACTGCTGCTACCCAAAGTAGCAGAAGGAAGGTCATCTGATGACTTATTGTTGTTGTTGTTAGGTGCTGTCAAGTCCAACTCATAGCGACCCTGTGTACAGCAGATTGAAACACTTCCCGATTCTGTGTCGGGCACATTATCTTGTTTATGTTTAAGCCCATTGTTGCAGACACGGTGTCAGTCCATCTGGTGGAGGGTTTTCCCTTTTTTTCACTGACCTGCCACTTAGTAGAAATAAAGAACCTGGGTCCCCATTCCAGATCTGCTGAATCAGAATCTGCATTTTCATATTACCAGGTAGTCTGTCTCTGCATTAATATTTTAAATGCACTTTTCTAAAAAACAATTATCTAAGGAAGCAATTGCCTGCAGCTGTAGCCCTATGGCATCTGATCCCGTCAGATCTCAGAAGCTAAGCAGGGTCGGGCCTGGTTAGTACCTGGATGGGAGACTGCCTGGGAACACCAGAAGCTGTAGGCTTGGGAGAAGGACCTGGCAACCCCAAAAATCAATCTGGCATTGAAAACCCTATGAACAGCAGAGAAGCACTGACAATAGTGTTTCCCCTGTTGTACAGAGGGTCACTATGAGTCAGATACCGACTCGACCGCACCTAACAACAACAAGGAAGCAATTATGTAAGGAAGCTAACATTTTGCTGAACCTAAACTTCCTATATGGTGAAAATAAGAGATTTTAGTTACGCTGATTTTCTTGTATGGGAGATGGACATGGCAATCTACTCCCAAGGCAATCCTGAAGCAGTGGGCCATTGAGAATCCTGTGAGGGTCTCTATGATTTAGACAGGACTCCATGGCACCTAACAACAACGTAAGGTCGCTAGGAGTCAGACACTGACTGGACGGCAAGTAACAACAAAGATCTTGTGGTGAGAAGTGCTGGCTTACAGGAGACAAAGTTTGTATCCTCTTAGGTCCAAAAATACGGTCAATTTTTAAAAATTAATTGTCCTTAAATATTTAGGTTCTAAATTTAATGTGTTTAGGTTATTTTAGTGATTTAAAGTGATATAAACCTTCTTAGAAGCATTCTAACTTTGGGTTTCTAAGGGATTTTGGCATCAATACTTTTGATTCTCCAACACTTATATTATTTGAATAAATAATATGTTTATTTGAGGTTAAAATACTCCATGCAACATTTTTTGCAAGTGAGTAAATATAAGTTGATTTTGATACAACTGTTACAAATAACAGCATAATCTATTGGGAATAAAATACAGTTTTCCAATCTTCCTGAACAGATCTCACGTTATCAAGTCATCTTAATATAAATTCTTCAGGATCAGTGAGAATTTCATGTCAATAAATTAGAATATATCAAAAGATCTACGAGTGTAGTAAACCACATATGCAAATTAAGCTACTTCATCAGGAGAAATGGTTTTTCACGTCAAGTGTGTGGATTTCAGATAATGATGCAGTAGTAAGTGGAGACCCTGAAGTTTTTTTTAAAAATCTTTTAAGGAAAAATCCTTAAATTATTTGAATATTGTACATGTGAGCCTCTGCATTTACCTCAGTGGTTCACAGTTCTGCTAGTCTTGTTTCCACCATGCCCACATCGAAAATTTTCTTCCATAAGTGCTGCATTCAAAATGCAATTCCTGGGCTCCATTTGCATATAATTTGTACAGTCAGCTCTTGTAACTAAAGATTCTGCATCAATAGGTTCAGTATCTGTGGATACTGCATCTGTGGATTCAACCACCCACTAATGGAAAATGTGTACTGAATACATATAGATTGTATTTTTCTTGGTATTCGCTAAATGATATAGTGTGTGTTTGTATTGTATTAGGCATTATAAGTAATCTTATACAAAAGCACTTGAAGTATATATCAGAATGCATATACGTTACATGCCAATACCATGCATTGTATAAAAGGCACTTGTGCATCCATGGATTGAAGTATCTGTAGTGGTTCCTAGAACTCATTTCTGAGGTATACCAAGGAATAACTTTAATTACAAAGTCATCTGTGTCCCTGGCAAGCAGAATAGCCATAGATTTGTACAGGTTTTCTTATCATAGTACACAACTCAGAGGCTTGCCTTTTTTCTTTTCTACTTCTGTCTAAGACCAAAGGAGAAATAAGAATCTAAGTCTGTATAAAAGAGTAAAATGTAGATTTATTTACTGTATTAGAAAAGTCAAGAAAGTAATGACTTAAAGAAAGTACAAAGATAGTTAGGATTCCTAGATATCAAATTTGAAAGGAAAATAAGAAAAAGAGAAAAAAGAAAACTTACAGCAGGACCTATTCATGACAATATCCAAATTGCTTTTAGCCTGAATCATATTTGAGTATTCTCAGTATGATCAAAGTGATATCCCTTTAAAACTTAAAAAAATAAATATATCATAGGCTGATAGAACTTAATAATGTTGGCTTAAAACAAATATCTCCAAATATTATAGTTACAAATAAACTTTTAGATAAATAAGCAACTTTAAAATGTTTATTTCCCATTTGCATACTAGAAATGTTGGTCTTTATTACTTTTTGGCTAAAAATGAAAAAATATAAAATGCAATTTAACATCATATAAAAGATATCCAAGCCCTATAAATGGTGTGAAAACATCCACAAATTCTGAATGAGAATAAAATATTTATTGAGATTATCACCCTCATAAAAAAGATTTTCAACAACCACTATTAGAAGAGTGATTAAAAATTCACTGTGCATTTTTATATAAATTACTCCATAAATTTCACTGAATTAAGGATCTCCATCTTATAAATTATATCAAAGTATAGCATAATCTAGTCCAAGATCTTAAAGTTGGGAAGTGGAACCTGGGGTCAGTCCCAGATCTCTGGTCTCAAATTCTTTGTCCATGACACTATACTGTCATCACCTCATTCTGGTTAACTAAGTCTCTTGCTCCCATTAATCCAGGAATACATTGTGAAACCATATTTGACTTTTCTACCCCTTTTTGAATAGTGCTTCACACTTTCTTTAATCATGCTTAAGCATACATAGGACTTCCCCACTTTTAACACTCTCTTGGTTTTGTTCAATCAATATGATAACCTTCATTTGCCCCTCTTGATTTCATCATAATTAATTCTGACAACTTGTGGAATTTCCTAAGGTTATTTTATATCCTCATTCTTTTCCCCTGAAGTGCTGGAGATGTCACTTTCCACAACTTATCTGCAAAATTAATGATCATGTTCACGATTCAATCATCAAAGTCACTGATTAAAATGCTCAACAATAGGTCTGGAACCAACGACTGTGGAACATTACTTATGTCACCTGAACTTGGCAATGGCCCATCAAATAAAACTCATTCTATAATCCCATAGATCTGTGCTGGAACCTTATGGTGGTTGAAACAAGACAATATATCCCAATTTATTGATGACTGTTGGCATGCAGTACAGAACCAAAACCTGTACAAAATAAAACTGTATTGGATCTATTGCTTTTCCCTCAATTTTTTATGTCTGTCATTCCTTCATAGAAGCAATTTATCAAATAGAATATATATACCTTACAGGTAATTAGCAAAGTAGTTATTCTTCCACACTGGTAATTAACAGAGTAGTTACTTTTTTTCCACATATACTATTCTCTGAAAAGAAAATGCTTTACATAGATTGTAGCTAATTGTAATGAATGCGGTCTTCTGCCTAAATTTCGCTATGCAGACATTCTTACAATTGGTATACTAATTGAATTCTATTCATAATGTGCACATGGTAACCATCTTAACACTTAAGAAATAGAAAAACCAGAAAAATGAATGGATTTTCTGTTTCATAATTTTGTATCTCTGAAGGATAGTTTGAAAAGTCACTACTTCAATTTACTAGTAACACCAGTTTGGACCTTGTTACTCAAAATACTCAATACTGTTGTCTGAACTAAAAATGATTTTTGAAAAACTTCTGTCTTTTTATTCTTACCTATTTGCTGACTCTTTAGAGATCACATAAACTAATATAGTCTACATCATTAAACTCAAACTTTTCATAGTTTTTTTTATTCATTATAATCCAAAAGTTCAAAGCTTTCTACATTTTCTACAATAAAATCATTGTCAGGACTGGCACAGTGGAGCTCACCTAATATCCCAACAACACAGGAGGTAGGGGCAGGAGAATTTGGAGTTGAGGGCCAGAGGCAGCCTTGTAATTTAACAAGACCCTGCCTGGAGATAAAATATTTTTTAAAAAGGGGTAGCTGTGGGAGCAGTTCAGACAGCGAGGACTTGCAAAGTATGTGCAAGGCATTAGGTTCACCTTTCCAGCACTGCCCAAGGGGGAGGGGGGAGAAAGAAAGAAAGAAAAGAAAGGAAAGAAAGTAGCTGGCAAAGAGTCAAGCAGTGTTGTACATTCAGTGATCATTGCAGTCTGCCGTTTTTGCCAATACTGGTCTGTTTCTATAATTCAGTTCAGATGCAGGTGCTGGCTGACCTTGTGATTCACATCTTTCCTGGAACTTAATTAGATAATTGAACAACAATCAACTTATTCACTCTCAGTGGCCCTTCATGCTGAAAATGTCAATAATAATTCTCCTTTACACAAGCAAATTTAGGATTGATTTAGAGCTATCAGTCTGCTTTGTTATATATGCCAAACACACAGTGCCCATTTGGTTGATTTGCTACTGTAAAAGAGTTTTATTATTTTTTCTTTCTCACGTATAAACCTTTTGATTAGGTGGTAAGGTAACATAACACATACACTGTTTATTTATATTTTCAATAGTAGAAGAGACATTTAAATAGCAATAATTTTCCAGAAGCAACTATATAAATCATAATATCTAGCCTAACATTAGAAGAAGTGAACATTTTTCTAATTAATTAAAATACCAATTATCATGGACACAAAACAGTGTGGATCTCAGAACTACTGTCAGGATGGGTAGATCAGGCCAGACTGTGATTGGTTTATCTTTGTTCTAGGTAATTTTTCTTATTTTTTCTTATTCTGAAATTATATGTTATAAAGACCCCTGAATTATCAAGCTAGTGAAATGTACAAGAGACCAATAGATAAATCTGAGTGGCAGGTTTTTAATTTTAATAAGAGATAACTGGTAAGGAGACCACAGACTTGTATTTGGAGATGGACATAGATAAAAGTAATAATGAAAAAAGTCATGTAAGAAAGCTACGTGTGAGCATCAGTAAAGAAGCCACAAATTCAGAAAATCTGAAAAATTATCCTTAGCTAAGACAAGTATGTCTTAGCTAGCACAGGCCAGTGACACTAGATGTTATATGTGGCAACCTCAAATCTTGCTCAAAACTAGTTATTGCCTTTGCTCAGTATGTTCTTCATTCTACCTTCTTCCCATGACTTCTTTTAAAGGAAACTGAATACAGTGATCTATGCAGGGATTTCAAAGTATCTGTCTGGGTGGTGGCAAAGTGTTTACTGATACATAGTAAAACGGTAGTATAATAATGCAAATTTTTATTTCCTAGAAAGGATTGCAATTTAGTCTGAGATTGTTGTACCTGTGGTTGTTAGGTGCTGTCAAGGTGGGTCCAACTCATAGCAACACTTTGTGCGACAAATGGTAGTGTGCCATCCCAGGCACTATATCAGGGCTCTCTACTATTCACAGGGTTTTCGATGACTGATTGTTTCAACACTATCCTACCAGGTACTTCTCCCAAAACTACAGTATTCCAAGGCAGTCTCCAGTCCAAGGACTAACCAGGGCCAATCCTACTTAGCTTCCAAGATCAGAGGAGATTTGATGCCAGGGTTTTATGTCTGAAAGCTTTCTGAGATTATGTCTTTTTTCAACTTTAACTCTTAAATGTTCTTCCAGTCATGAAATTAAGAGGAGAAGAAATTACAGGATATACTTTAATGATTTTGTTACAAAATAAATATTAGAAACCTTTTGATAATCTTGGAATCAAAGCAAAAAATGTATTCACAATAAAAATCTCAGTCTAGAAACTATCAGTCTTTATTATTACTTTCTCGTGAAGTATAACCAGTCATTGTTTACAACAGCATCCCATCTAACTTATGCTTTTTTGTACGAGAGTCAATTTAGGCACCTATTGATGATGTATTGCATAGGCAAAGTAATTCCACAAATAAATCTTGTACTGAATTAAATTCATCATAAATTCTTAGATGCTTCATAGTCTTTGCTATACAACATTATACTGGTTAACAATGTTACATGCTTAATAACAGGATGGGGAGACAACTTGTTTTTTGATGTTTTTTTCTATTTCAGTGGTATAAATACTCCTACAATAATGGACTCAAGTTATCAACATGCAATATCTTCCCATGGTTGGGAAGAGGTGTGCATGTTCCTTTGATCAGGCCAAAGTGGTATGAGCCTCAGCAAACCATTATTCCTCTGTATCTATTTTTCTGAGTTTGCTCATGCTACTCTAACAAAATATCATGATCTGAGTAGCTTATAAGCAACAGAAACATGTTACTCACAGCTGTGAAGGTTGAGAAGACCAAAGAAAGTGAAATGGTATACCCTACACCTGGCAAGGACTTGAGTCCTGATTCATAAATGGAACTCTCTTCCTGTATCTCTATGTGGAGTCAGGGAGAAGGCAACTCTTTAGGGTCTCTTTTAGAGGATACTGATACTGTTCATGAGTGCTCTGCCCTCATGACTTAATCACTTTCTAATGATCTCATCTCCTAAAATTAAAATCTACATTAACAACTAGGTTTCATTTCTTTCTTTCCCTTCCTTCCTTCTTTCTCTTCCTCCCTCCCTCCTTTTCTCCATCCCTTCCTCCCTCCTTTCTTTCTCTCTTTCTTCTTTTCTTTCCTAGTATTAGGTGCACTGAGCCCAGGGCCTCATGCATGCTTTGCAAGTGCTCTACTGCTGACTTACACCCCTAGCCCATTTATTAAAATTTTTAATTTGAGACAAGGTTTCACTAGGTTACACAGGCTGTCTCTGGCCTTGAATTTGCAATTTTCCTGCCTTTGCCTCCTGAGCCATTGGGAGTACAGCTACTGCATCTGGTCAACTACTAGGTTTCAACACACAAGTTTTTTGGAGAGCTGGGGACACAAACTTTCAGACAATGACATTACTGTACTCTTAATAGAATCATATCATGCACTTGAAAAAAATTATAATTCATAAGAAGAGATTGTTAATAAAGTTATAATGAAAAATTGATATAAATAAATTGGATTGAATTATAGAAGGTAATTTTAATTATCACATTAAACAATATTTTCCCAAGTTTGTCCCAAGTGTTTCATAAATGGTTCTATACCTAATAGAAGTGTAATTTTTACAAAATATTTATGTTCTATTTTCTGGTTAGTAAAATTATACTGTTATGTAGACTATGTAGACATTAGATATGTACCCAGACATTAACTTCCCAGCAAGGAAATAAATTCCTGCTCTGTTCTAAAGTTAGGAAAATAGCTTCTCTTAGACATAACATCTAATATACCTAGAAGGTATTCACTGTATGTTGTGGACAATGATAACAAATATCTTGAAATCTCATATTGAGATGAGAATAGGGGAGAAATGATACACTTGATTTCCAGATCTTAAACTCTGAAGTCTTGTCATGGCTATATCTATATTGCACACGTCAGAATACCACTAATTTTGCAAATACCTTTGAACACATAGATGAGTGAGGAATGAACGTTCAGGCTGTGAATGTACCTCAATGGTAGAGTGATTGCCCAGCGTAGTCAATGCCCTGGGCTGGATAATCTCCACAACTGCTAAACAACATTTAAGCAAACAGGAATGAGCTGGCCATGGTTGTACATACCTGTGGTCCCAGCAGTTGGGCAGCTGAGTCAGAAGGATTGTGAGTTTGAAACCAGGCTGGGGTACATCAGAGACCCTGTCTTTAAAACAAAAAGAATAATAATCACAATACCTGATATCAAAGTATATCCCAGGGCTATAGTAACAAACACAGCTTAGTCCCAGCACAAAAACAGGCATGAAAATCAATGGAACAGAAGTCCCAGAAATAAACCCATGCAGCTAAAGCCACCTGATCTTTGATAAAAAAGTGCCAAAAACATATATTGCAATAAAGAGAGTCTCTGGATATCCATATATTAAAGAATGAAAGTAGACCCATATCTCCCACCTTATACAAAAACCTATTCAAATTAGCTGGGTGCTCTGGCTCACAGCTGCAATCCCAGCCTCAGGAGACAGAGGCAGGAGTATCACAATTTTGAGACCAGAGGCAGCCTCAGAAAACTGAAAAAGAACTGCCATATGATCCAGCTATACCACTTCTAGAAACCTTCTGAAAGGAAGCTAACTCATCACACCATAGAGACACATGTACTTCCGTGTTTATTGCAGCACTGTTCACAATTGCAAGGATATGGAATCAGTCCAGATGTCCTTGACAGAAGAATTGTTCAAAAACTGTGATATAAACACACAATGAAATACTATTCAACCATAAAGAAGAGTGAAATTAGGTCATTTGCAGGAAAATGAGTGGATCTGGAGATCACCATTTTAAGTAAAATTATGACAGAATAAAAAAGAGAAATACCACGTGATTTTACTCATATGCAAGTCTGCCTTTAATGAAAACACACACGCACACACACACACACACACACACACACACACAATTGTATTTATCTAAGACTGGAAAACACAAGGGAACTAATGGGAAGGAGGGACATGGAGAAGGAGGAGGAAGACAGGACAAGCAGAAGGGGGTCGGGGAGCAGCATGTGCTGGAGGGGTTTCAAAAGGGAGAGAACGAGTGTAAAGTACAGAGTGCAATTGTATGAAAATTCCATAATGACTTGACTATTGCAAAGTCTATATGTGTACTGGGCTGGGATTTAGCTCAGTTAGTAGAGCATCGTCTGAGGTCCCAAGTTCAATTCCCAGCACCGAAAAAATGGGAGAAGCATGTGGCAACCCACTCCCAAGGCAATCCCCAAACAGTCAGCCATTGAAAACCCTATGGGGGTGGCTATGAGTCAGACATGACTTGATGGCACCTAACAACAACAACAAATATATGTACTGAATAATCTCTCCCCATCTTTCCATTGCTCCATAAATATATACAATTAAAATACCAATTAATAAACACTAATAAAAATGAGCAAATTATCAGGTGCTAAAAAATATTCCATTATTAAAGATCTCCCAAATTTCAAATAATAAAACATCAAATTATAATTGCCAGCTTGAAAATATAATTCATGTCATTTTTCCAAAAATATCTATTTACATATTGATTTAATATATTTTTATCATAATTAATTATCTGTGTGACATAGTATAATGGTGAGAAGTATTAAGATGTAAAAATTTTCAGAAGCTAATACTTGCCAATCAATTTGTACTTATTGCTAAAAGTACTAGGAATAATATAGAATCAAGATACTATTTTGTTCTGTAAAATGTTTAAGGAGATGGAAGTATAAGCAATACTTATTTAATAGTTGCATAAGGGATATATAAAATAAGTTATTACTCTGTACCCTACTAAAATGTATAAATAAAATGCTAATAATAAGATAAAATGTTTTAAAAACCAAAAAAAAATTATGACATGAATAAATGAAAAGAGATACCGTTAACCATTTCTTTAAAGCACATGAGTTCTTCCAATTTTTCTTTTTTTTCTCCCTTTATTAGTAAATGATGATTGGATACAGAGTAATACAGCAATGGGTTTTTCCATTATGGATCCTTCACATCACTTCTATCAACACT